>JABSTQ010011346.1:372500-667500 GCA_013358835.2 Ixodes persulcatus | reverse complement strand
ATAAGGAGCGCCTATGATGCTGCGAGGACCCTGCCAGGGTTGGGAGGGGACGGCGGGTTGAGCCACTCAGTGAGAGTCGAGGGGAGAGGAGAAAGGGTTGAGAGAGCGCGAGAGCGGGCTGTGGAGTGAAGGACGCAGTCCCACAAAAGATGCGAGAGCGTAGCATGCCTCCTATACTCGACTTCTCGTACAAATAAAAGCATTCTGCCGACCTAGGCTCACGCGTCTGTGCCTTTGTCTTTCCTGCGGGCATTTGTGAAAGGGAGGCTAACCAGCGCATCGCAGGTCGTCTTTTACAAACAACCTAAAGGTCTGACTCCATGGAGCGAATATGGGGCGAACAATCGACAAACATTTTGCCCTGGGGCGTTTTCTCTGCACGCAGCGTCAGATCTCTAGCTTTTGCGCCGTACTCAAAAAAAAAAAAAACAAAACAAACGCTCCTCCGTTTGAAGTTCGTCTGTTGACCGTCGTATTTCGCTCGAGGGAGTCCAGTCTTAAAATCTCCGACGGTTTTTTGGGGCCACCCAAATTAATAAACTAATTACAAAAGCTTAAACTAACCGAGTTTCACCTTGAGGGGTAAACAAAAACTAGGGCAGTAGGGTAGCAACCATTTATGTTAGAAAATAAGTCTCCTTTCAAAGCCGCACCGTCTATAGTCTATAATAAATAAAATGTTCCGCGATCTTAGGGCAGCAGCAAAAAAAAAAAAAAAAAACGAATGCGACAGATAGGCGAATGTTTGCTAACCAGCGCATCGCAGGTCGTGTTATAAAAACAACTTATAGGCTTGACTCTGCGCAGAAGATATGCTGCGAACAAGCGACAAACATTTCACCCGGGGGGCGTTTGCTTTGCACGCAGCGTCAAAACAATTGCTGTTGTGCCGCCCCCGAAAAACAAAAATACTGAGTTGCCGGGCGAAGTTTGTTGGCTCACCCAAACTAAACACATTTTCGGCATACCCAGGTTTTACTCTTTCGGGTACGCAAGTTATCATTTCTAAATTAAGATTGCCTACTAAAAAAAGCCTAATACAGGTGATGCCAAAAACCATCATTCAAAACGTTTCCCGCTATTTCCAGTGGGGTGACGTTAGATGTTGCATAAATTGCGAGTGGAGCAGGCAGTCTAAAAAACAAAAAGTAGATTTTGGCCATTTTCTTTATTTCTTTTGCTGGCTTGAGCTTAACCGGCAATCATTTCACATCATCAAGCATGTTGTGACCCGTCGGTGACTAGCTATACTGCCCCCAGGTCGCTCCATGTTGCAACATATGATGTCCCACTTTTAATGTTTGCAGTATAGCCTCTCGGACCAAATCGCGAAACCTTTATTGTGACTTGTAATTTGGGTTACTAGCTCAGATGTGTCTATTGACTGGTGTGTTGGACCAATGTTAATGCGAATCAGTGACTACCAAAATTTCGCCGGAGCTCTCATTTAACACGTTCCCTCAAGTCAAGATGATAACCGCCGTCTCTCTGTTCCACAGCGGCTATTTTTTTTTTATATTGTCCTTGTTCTTATACATTGGATGCCGAAGTTGTACGCGACTAAAAACCGGATGAAAAGGAGCACAATAGTCCCAATTAAAAAAAGAAAGAACAACAACGCTGAAGGGTATTTTTAGTGGCCATTCAGGAACGGACCACTGTTTTCTCAGCTCCGGCGTTACCAATGTTGTTCCGATACAACACCTTAAAAAGCGATACCCGAGAACAGACTTTATCCTTCGGTATACATTCTCAGACGCACCAGGTTCCCACGATGTCTCTGTTTAAACAATCGATTCGTTCCGAATCCAGCGGTTTCCGAAAGAGACTCAAGACGTCGAAGGGTGTACCCGCGACGGGTTGCTGGGTTCCTGAAATTCCAAAGAGCTTAAAAACGGTGTGGGATATATATACACTGGCCGCTACAATAGCAACCGTAAGGAGTTAAAGGAGTAAAACGGCGTGTGGGAAGAACTGACGTGTCTAGCGATGTGTTGCAGCCGGAATGGCGTTAGAAGCCCTCGGGGTTCTCTCGCGAGAGGATGAGTGGCGCCGTTGGCAACCTTGTTTTGGGTTGAGCGAAATGTAGTCTCCTCTAGAGACACCGAAACAAGCGACGCTACGAAGTAACGACATTTTTCATACACCTCGGCGCTTCAGAATCATTGTTGCCAGTTATCTGAAGCTTCATCCGAAATCGTACGAAACGCTTTTCCGTCCTCCAGAAGAGTTAAAGCAGTACGCGATCGAAAAAAAAAAAAAAAAAGATATCACTCAAGTTTCCGGCCTACCGTATCTAATGCTCAGGAAGTCTTGTTTTTTGAATCCCAGTCATACTGGCCAATAGACCCTTTTCAAAACCCCATCGAGCAACATTGGCGGTCGCCATTTTCTCGGCCAAGAGCCGTGTGACTGGATTCGAGTCCTCAGCGAACGTTGACGCAGCTCTAGTTCTCGATACGTACCGAGGGGGAGTTCCCGCCAAGCGCTGACGAAGTCCTCGTCTCCGATAAATCCTCACATTGTCTGCCCGAACAATGGCGCACTCGGCTGATTCGCGCAGCAGCTGCTAGATGTCACGCACTTTTGAAGAAAAGGTCTATTGCGCCCACTCTGCTCTAGGCGCCAAAATTGCGGCGCCCAGGGAATACTCTAAGCATAAGCTTAATAAGAGGCTCTAGTCCGCTATAGGGGGCAACATTGTGCTTCGGGCTCATTCGGCCAGGTTTGCACCACACGGTCCTCTTAACTTTAAAATGAGAGAAAAAAAGTTTAATATTTCAGCTGTCAAAAGAGGCTAACGCTGAATAATAAAGTGGCGTTGCTATACTCTACGTCGGCGTTTTTGTGCTATTAGCGATGTGCGCGGCCAAAAGCGTCGCTGTGGTCAGCTTTCCACAATTGGCCAAACCATGGGGTTATGAGGACTGTCAGATTGTCAACCTTGACGGTGTTAGTTTCGGATTGCGATGGCTCCTAGCTTCTACTGTGCTTTTTAAACACACCATCGAACTCGTCGTCGCCCCAGATGGTAAGTAGCCAGAATAACAACTGGTGACGTCACGGCGAGGCAAATCCCAGTCGTGACGTCACGGAGGGAAACCATAAGAGGGCGCCACCGAAACATCTCGGCGCTAATAGGGTGTATTCACTGGCGGCGATAGTTGAGCTCGCTGCTGCTGAGCACGTTCTAGCGAGCTTCTATAGGAAGTATTCACTGGTGGCCATAGTTGTGTGCATGACTGCTGAGCGCGTGCTCACGGCGAGCTTACACGGTTCTTTTGCAACGTGCATACCACACCATCAAGAGTGCCTGTCTTAGCAACCTATTAATGTGGGCTGGTTCTGAGCATGCGCTCTAGACAGCACCCACAAATATGGCGCCCAGTGAATACTCCTTATAGACCTTTTTCGCATAACCTCAAACCAGCCAGTAACTGACGTACCCTCGACCTGGTGAATTTTCGGATTGCCCGCTGACACAGGGTATGCAACCGCCAAGGGTATGGGCGAAAAGGCTTAAAAACGGACGTCGTGCATGAGTTAGTTCCGAGTGCTCCTTTTTACCGTGCTGCAATTTCCGAAAATCTACGGTTTTCTCGCTACCACGGCGTGGTCGTCGGATGGATAAATAATTTTAAAACTAATAAGAACAATAGCAGAAAGTGTGCCATGAGCACAAGAAGCTGAAGCGCGAGTGTGGCTGCAGTGTTATCGAGCTTCGCATTTTCCCCAAGAATCCTTATTTATGAAGTCAGTCGATTGCGAGCTTGAATCGCGAGAGATTCGTATCAGAGTCAACGTCACGTTTAAGCTCACGACCACTTCGTCTACGACAAGATGACCGATTTTAATTCCCGGTGCAGGTGGTCCAATTAGGTTATCACTGCAAGCCCCATGGTATGTGAAAGGTATAAAAAAGTCCACATGCCACCACTCAAGATGGAGCTATCAAATGCCGAGAGCGTACCTGCATAGACTACATTAATATATATACTTCGCTGTGGAAACTCAATCAAAACACCCCACCGTCTTCCTCCTCGTTCTCTCGAGGAGGCAAGGTGATGGCCTGTGAGTAGCCAGCAGGATTCAACCGGACAAGCTCTAACCAAGTTATTGCAGCCCACCATAGCCAAGTCTAGCCAAGTTCCCCCCATACCCACACCGTTGCCTACCCAGATAGCTGTGTTGCCAGAACTAGCCGGTATTTCTTTTTCTAAGCCGCTAGACGGCGTCGTCGGCGCCGCAATTCTCAAGATGGCAGCGCCGTAAAAGAAAAGGTCTATACTTCGTCTCACCTTAGTATGGACTACTGTTAGCCGCGCGTGCTAAAAGCGCGAGCTAGTCGCTTTGAATGAAGCAGCGGCGGCTGCACGAGCGCTCGTGCAGCAAGTGCTCTAGTCAAGGCAGTCAAGGCTGGCCGCTCGCGCTAGCACAGCCTTCGCGGTTAGTCCATGCTAGGGTGAGACGAAGTATGGAACGCTTCCATCACGCGCGTTGCACGCTATCAAGATTGTCTTCTTTGGAAGACCATAATAAATAATAAATCACCCAGAGCGTGCCCTGTGAGCAGTCACATCAAATATCGCGTCCAGTGAATAACACCTATGCGTGGCCGGTGCCATTTTGAGTGTTCGTGCGTATGGCGCGTGCTTTTCTCGCTTTCCGAAGCGACGAACACGCATATGCTGGGCTGTGGAGATTGCACGCTGAACTGTGATTTTCTAAACATTGGAAAGGTCTATACGCTGTCAAGGCTAGCGTAGTTTACACAGCGCTGTAAACACTTGCGCTAGCGCGTGCGAATGAGACGCAAGGCGAAGCCGAGTGCCCGTACAGCATGCAGTGTGATGTTGCAGCACTTTAAAAAAAGATGCTATTCACCACTCCAGCAGTAACCCCAGGGGCGGTTTGCTCATCTCGCGGCCGCGAGAGATTTTTTTGTCACTTGACCAGCTCCATGGGGACAAGAAGTACCTAGCGTCCCTGCCTAATGAATGAGAAATCCGTGTCGCTTTAATTACAAAAGTTTAATTTCGCTCGTAGAAACTGTACGCCAGAGGCTTTCAACTGCAGTCCAATTACCGCCCCTTTAGACTTTAGGAGCGGCAGGTAAAGTTACTGCCAGGAATGGTAAATATGAGCCAAAATAAAGAAAGAACCACGCGAGATAAAAGCGGTGGCAGTATATTTATATCCCTATGTCAGCGTCATGCACGTTGGCCTTCCGCTGTTGTTGAGAGGTAGGAACGCCGGGAGTTGTCATCGCGGCATGGAACTTCCGGGTTAAAGTCGCTCCAGAAGCGTTTTTTTTATTTAATTTTATATTTTGCGCGTGAGCCTTACTTTTTAACTATGATCCTTTTTACAAATCATCCAAATCATCCACTTGCACTACTGCGCCTTACACGGTTTTTACTGTTCGTCTCACCTGTTGAATCGACACACCGGAGGAAAAAAAAAACCATCAATCCAAGTTAACGCGCTAATGTAATCGTTTCATAATGTGCATTAAAAGAAAACTAAGGTCAAGCCAAGTTAACGCGCTAATAGAATCATTTCATAATGTTCATTGAAAGAAAACCAAAATTACAACATCGGTATGACTTATACGATACGATACGAACTTTAATTTACCCCACAAATACAAGTGGTGAATGGGAGGCCGGAGAAAAAGCTGCAGAAATGCAGCTTGACGAGGCTCCGGGCCCCCCCATTCAGCAGCTACGACGGAGTACATATAATGCAGTGGTCAAAAAAGAGAAAATCAAATGAACAAATTGAATATTAGACTGTTTGACAATTGCACAATATCTATGTTTTTAACAAAATATTCGTTCAGAATAGACGGTAAAACATAACAATTTTTTTTTGTTTTCCATAGTTGGTCCTGCATTTCGGAATTCGCCGGGGCTGGTGATTTCTCGATGAATGATAATCGATTTTTTCTTTTAAATGAGACAGTTGAAGAATTATATTTGAGCGTCCTAATGCCGCATATTTATGCGCCATTGTTAAACGATAGTTATAGATTTGGTGTATATTGATAATCTTGTATGATTTGAACAGTGAATGCGTATGATGTATGTAGGAAACGTTACCTATTATTCTTAGCACTTATTTTTGCAATAAGTGTATTAAATGTAAGTTTGAGAAAGACGTATTGCCCCAGATAAGGGTGCAGTAACATAAATGAGAATATAATAAGGAATTGTACAAAACCTTTTTTACGCTGGTTGGAAGGACGTGCCTATGCTTATTTAGACTTCCTGCGGCTTTGCCTAATTTAGAGCAGAGATATTTCACGTGATTGGTCCAGAGCATGTCTTCGGAAAAAATGACTCCGAGAGTTTTTACGCTATTTAGAAATTCAATGTTTCAAGACCCAAAACTAAGAGGAGTATAAACTCGGTTACTTGAACCGCGTGGGCGAAACATTATTGCTTCTGCTTTTGAAGTATTTATGTTTAGGCAATTGGACTGAGACCATACTTTTAACTTTGAAAGAAATGCGTTAGCTTTATTTAAGAGGCCCTTTTCGAATATATCAGAAAAAAATATACTCGTGTCATCCGCATAGATTATATGTTTACAGTTTGAATCAATGTTCACAATATCATTCATATATAACAGAGAAAGAAGTGGTCCTAGAATACTTCCTTGGGGCACTCCAGCTGATATGGTTGATGGAGTTGATTTCTAATTATTAATTTGCACAAACTGGGTACGATATTCTAAATAAGACTTGATTAGTGCATGTGGAAGATCACGAATGCTATAAGCATATAGTTTATCTAACAAAATGCAATGATTTATACAGTCAAACGCTTTGCTGAAGTCAAAAAATATCCCTAGCGTTAAGGTTTTTTCTTTGAAATTTTTAAGTATTTCTTCTTTTTGAACCAATAACGCAGTCTCTGTCGACCTATTCTTTCGAAATCCAAATTGACAATCAGTAATTATAGAGTGCTTATCACAAAAATTAACAACACGAGAGTGAATTATTTTTTCAAGACTTTTTGAGAACAGAGGAAGTGTAGATATAGGACGGTAGTTCCCTAGTTCATTTTTGTTACCTGCTTTAAACAACGCTAAAACTTTTGCAGTTTACATTTTTTGGGGAAAGTGCCATATGATATTGCGAGGTTGAATATGTATGTTAGACATGGAGCAATGATATCTATCACATACTTTATAGGCTTAATTTGCTAGTCATCGGCATCACGACTGTGATTATTATTAAGAGACACAATAGAAGAAAAACCTCAGTTTCATCAGTAGGGTAGATAAATAGTGATTCCGAGATTGACCTAATGTGACCTGACGATTCGAGATTGTAAGAGCTATTAGCTATATTCACGAAATAGCTGTTAAATGCATTTGCCAAATTCGAACCACTCACTATTTCGCCATTATGGTTTATGTTTTCAATTTTGTTTGATTTATAACACATATTAAGAACACTGTTTATACGTTTCTATAATAAATCGGCTTTCTTTAGGCACTCCACATCAAATAAATTAGAGTAATAGAGTTTTTTTAGATTTTCTAATTTCCCTAGTTAAGTTATTTTAATTAATTTTTTTTAATTGTTCAAGTGTCGTTTTTTCACGTGTTGCAAGAAATATTTGATAAAGTTGATATTTTCAACGTGTCTTTTCTTAAAAAGTGTAGGGGTCATCCATGGCTTTCGTCCTTTTCTGGCAAGTTTAATGGTTTTATCTGGGAAACAGTCAAATAAAGCTGCTTAAACGTTTTAATAAACGTGTTGTATGCGCTGTCTACGTCATCAGAATGAATACATCGGCCCAATCTGTAGTCATTAATTTCTGCCTAAATGTATCTAGAGTAGCTTGAGTAATGTTTTGAACAGTCACAGTATCTGAATTGCGTTTACATACTTCTCGTGCTGTATCGACTAGCATAAATATGGGCAAACGATCGCTAATAGCGGAGCTTACTACACCAGCCCTGACATTTTCCTTGTCACAATTTGTAATAAATAGATCAATTAATGTAGATGTAAACAATGTAGTGCGCGTGGGGTGGTTTATAACATTATAGAAGTAATTTGCCGTTAGTAGTAGCAGTAACTCCGAGGCACTTGGAGTATCGTGCAAAAAATTTATATTTAAGTCACCGCCAACAAAAAGAGAGTACTTGCCTTCATTAGCGTGACACAACAGTTTATCTAAAAAAGCAAGAAAAAGGTTAACATTTCCGCTGGGTGGACGATAGACAACAGAAAACATGAATTGGTTTTGTTTAAGAGACAATTTTTTATAGTCATCTGTTGGGAATGTACACTCTGGAGCAACTTCAAAGTCATCACTAGCAGTCAGTATCGAAACACCACCACCACGCCCACAAACGCGGTTTTGATAAAAGTGAGTATATTGGGAAAGAACAAAGAAATCGGAGTCGTCTCGATACCAAGTTTCGGTGAACATTATCACGTCAAATGAGCATTCAAAAGATCGAAAAAGAAACGTAAGCTCGTCCAGCTTTGATCTGGATGATCTAACATTTAAATGAAACAGTTTCAAAAGCTTGTCTGTTGATTTATCACTATCACTGCCGATATCCTGGGGCAGAAACAGATTAGTGACTGTCATTTCAGGAAAACAAAAAAATGAAAAGCGTACACAAGTCTTTACTCAGCAGATTTTTGTCTTAGCAGATCTTAACGAGATCGTCCTCATGTTCGATAGAGACAACATCTGTGGTTTCAAATTTACGGGCCATGATCTTGCCGTTACGTACCCACACATACTTCCACCCGGCGATGCGCTTTTTTGCAGAGGCCTTACCAGGCAGTTTTTTTAGGGTCGGACACAGGTGCTCATTAACAAAAACAGGGTCGTTAGTGGAGAATCCCAGGTCTGTGTTCTTAAGTCGCTTTGTTCGGACCTTTGCGAGAACCTTATCACGTTTTTCACGACGTATGAACTGCACAATTATGTTTTGTTTGCTCAGTTCTCGTGTGCGAACTCTATATGACAGATCTCGACGTCTGAATTGTCGATCGGTTCGCTAATCTCCTCGCTGAGCCTACGTAGTGTTTCGTAGAGGTCCTCGTTTTCATTCAGGATTATTTCCTTGATTTCGAGATTGTATGCTCGAAAGTGTTGTTCACATCGCACAATGCTCCTACGGTTTTCATTAACTTCCCTCTCAAGCGCAAGACATCTTTGCCGCAGCTTTTCATTTTCGGTTTTTAAGGCGTTGTCTACCGCGACTCCGCTTGTAAGCTTATTCTTGATGCCTTCAAATTTAGTATTTATGATGTCCATGCTTGACTTCATTTCCCGTATCTCTGAACGAAGCTCACTGATTTCAGTGCGGAAATCCCTCTCCAGCGTTTCTCTCAATGCTTTCCATTCTGATTTCAAATCATCACGAAGTTCGGAAAGAAGCCGCGTCAGATCCTTTGCCATTGCGGCGAATCACACTTTGGTACAAACAATAATACTAGTGGCAGCAGCGACGGCAACTTAGTCAGACACTAGGGTATTCTAAAATGAGAAAGAGAACTAACCTGCGAAGGAGCGTGTTCTTTAGGAGTGTCGACTGCCGTCGCAGCTGCCTAGTGACGGAAGATGCAAAAAGTTCCTTTTCTTATACTGTTGACGAACGTGGAGCAGCCAATCGTAGAAACGCAGATGTCCGGTGCAAAGTCAGCCGCGTTGAAAAGAACGTATCCGATCAAGCGCAGGCTTGGGGGCTTTGGTGACTTGCAAGACGGGCCGCTCATGGGACTGCCGTTGAAACACGGGTAGGATTATCAACCCGAAGCAGGCGATCCAGGAAATCTGCGAAGGAGCGAGTTCTTTAGTAGAAGTGTCGACTGCCGTCGCAGCTGCCAAGCCACTTCACATGAACGGTGCCGAAACAAGCATCCTTTCCCCAGCAACTAAACTTTTATGTGCTTTGAAATATACAGCGCTCTTGCTGCGACTCTTTTCAATGGCAGGAAACGCCAATTTAGTACTAATGTACACTGCAATTGTGTCGATTAAAAAAAAAAAGCTTCCACAAAATAGGCAAAAAGAATAAGGTTTCTGGCGCGGTTTGAACCCGGAGCTTTCACGTCGCGATGGCAAGTCCTGGCGCACCTACCTCTCGACTACAGCAAAGTCGAGGCTTCAGCGCTGGCGCAGGTATATAAATTTACTGCCACCGCTTTTATCTCACGTGATTTTTTCTTTATTTTGGCTACTATTTACTTCCCTGGCCATAGCTTTACCTGCCGCTCCTAAAGTATAAAGGGGCGGTTAATTTGACTCCAGTTGAAAGCCTTTGCAGTCAGTTTCTGCGAGCGAAATTAGACTTTTGTATTGGAAGCGACACGAATTTCTCTGCTATTAGGCAGGGGCGCTTGGTACTTCCTTGTCCCCATGAAGGTGGTCACGTGACATAAGAATTCCTCTTGGCCGCAGCCGCGGCCGCGAGATGAGCAAACCGCCCCAGGACAGCATCGACGGCTTAAACGCAGCTGACCTGGCCCTGGTGTTTCCTTCAGCTGTTATAATTATGAAAGACGTTTGCAAACAAACTTCAGCAAAACGGTCTGCGCCTAGCGGAAAAACACTGAACTGGCCGAAGCGGGTCCTTTCGCGATCTCGGCTCGTCTCTGGTGGCTTCCGGGATTACATGTTGTCGATGGTTTGCGCGATCGAACAATTGTCCCGGTGACTCTGTCGTATACAGTAGTATCAGCTTGTTCCCAGGTTGCTCTACACGCAACCTACGCAACCGTGTGAATCGTACATTCCGCGTTTATCAACGTTCATCGGCACCGTGGAAGGACAGTAGACAGTCCTTTCGTCGATTCCTCAAAGAAAGTCAAGCCTATACACCTTTTTCATAAGTGCGCGGCCATCTTGAATGTCGTCTCTTCTGGTGTGCGGTAAAACGTCGTTTTTATCTCTCCACAGCGCTGGAAGTTGTCTACGAAAAATGCGTGATTGTCACACATTCTTGCTTTGCCTCACCTATATTTTGTCGCATATTCCAGGTTGAAATGTTTGATTACTTTTTCGTCCCGCATACCAGGTACGCAACCCACGTGGCCAACACATCGCCGGAGGCTCGTTATGTGGAGGATAGAAAGCGGGGCAACATAGTTTGAGTTTAACGCTCGCTTACTGATGCCCCAAGGTTGTGCGTATAGCTGCTACATGGCACGGCACGACCTGCATCAGATCGTCATATTTGCCCGATAGTGGTGGCCCCTTTAGGTCGCTGGAGTCGCGAATACTCGGGTAAAACGATTGAGTGGGGCGAGGTACAGGCTCCGCTCATGGCTTTCAGTTCAAGCTCAGAATGTGGAAATTCGGCGCGCTGGCGCTGCGACCGAAGCGGCTTGCTTCGGCTGAATTTTCGGCGTAGCAACATACTTGCTTGAGTTGGTGACGGTGGGAAAAGGCTTCGCCCCTTTTCGACTTAAATTTCGAGGCAAAGAATTTAAATCATGAAACCTTGATGAGCTCGCATTAGTGAGGCAAGTAAGGTTTCATCGCTTAGCGCACGTACCTGGCACATTAGTTTTTTCTACGCAACGAGTGTAATTTTGAACCAGCAAACCGAACAAAGGATTGATCAAATGTCTTTAACACAGGATGTACCTTATCAGCCGATTTCTTTAAAAAATAAAATGCTTTTGGCTCCACCGGAACGCTCCACCGTTATCCTGAAGTGATACGCTCGGTCCGATACACAGGAGAAGGCCATAGGTGCAATATAGCCGCTTAGGGGCTATATTGTGTTTATGATCTTGACGTCAGACGTCACGTCAAAACACAACGTCGCGAAGACGTGGCATTGCGACAACTCCATGAAGTCTTCGTTGATGACAACGTTATGCGACGCCAATATGCCGTAGTAACGCCGTCGTGTCGTCGAGTCGCGTCAAGGACGACGACGTTACGCGAAATTAAGTCGCCGTTATAGCTGTGTCGTGACGGCGCGCCGCGTCGAGAACGACGTCGATGTCCTTGTCGACGCCGACGTTGACATCGACGCCTCACGCAACGCAAAACGTCCCTACGACGTCGAGTAGCATCACGTCAACAACGACGTCGACGACCTGACGCCAAGCGTCCTTATGACGTCGCGTTGACAACAAGGCGCCGTCGTCTTGCCGTCATTTTACGTCGTCATAGTCGTCAATGTCATTGTTGACAACGACGTTGACGGTGTTGTGAACGTGTCGACGTTACAACGCCGTTGTCAACGTCGGCGACGGCGTTGACGTCATGGCGTCGCGATGTCGCGTGGCGTTTTGACGACACGTCAGGTCGATGTGACGTTATGCATTGCCGTGACGCCGGACGTCTGGGTTCTATAAAGAATATAGCCGGGGCACTATTGCTTATATGACCTTGGCCGGAGTGCTGGTCGAGCGTGGCGTTTGAATGCAACGCTTTATTCATAGCAAACGGCTGATGAAACACATTCTATGCTGGAAAGTATCTGTACGGTTGGTGAAGAGTTTATATTATTGCGCTCGTTTACTGATTATTTATGCAAGTATACGAGTTTACTGATTGTTTATGCAAATACGCATAGCGACGGACGTCAAGAAGCTTATTTTAGGTCGAGACAATACCAGCAGGAACTACAATTTTACCTAAATCAATAATAATCCCCAAATAGCCTTCGAAGTTTATCCGAAATAGACTTTGAAGTTCAGCGAAATCAGCAGCAACGCACAGAAAAGCGGGACTTGGTTCCAAGCCACTTCGCTTGTACCGCCCTCTAATATTTTTTCTCATACGGAGCTTTAGAAATAGCACTCCGGTGGTTTCACTCAATCGTTTCGAGTACACTCTAACTCAAGGACAACTTTTTTTGGCATTTCCGGAGAAGTGAAGAGCAGGCAAGCACAGCTGCGATCGGCGCTCAATGTGCGCGGGCGCATGGGGGCCCATAGCTTTGGCTTTATTGCCAAGAAAATTTGTCCCCAAGTAGAGCCTTGAATAGAACCTCTATGTATAGCATCATTAGCAGTAAACATTGTTTTGTATGTACGTTTAGACAGTCGGAAGTTAGTCAGCATCAGTGGGCGACTTGTCTCTCAGTTGTAGATGAGCAATTTAGCCAGTGCAGTACAACCTCTAGCCCGTGGTCTTTAATGTGCACCACGCAGTAGTGGTACACGACCGTACGCCGGTACGACGCTCATCCAGATCGGAACGGGCAGTGGTTGGGGATCTCTAAGTTCTGCGGCGCGAACTTTCGCTCTACGTGCTCCAAGCAGGTGTGCGCTAGCCCACTCGGCAACCGATCACCCGAAATGGGCAGAGGTGGGGATTGAACCTGCACGATCCCTGGGTTCTGCAGCACGAACTTTCGCTCCACGCCAGAGCGGTTGCGCTAGCCCACTCGGCAACCGATCCCCGAATGGGCAGAGGTGGGGGATTCACCTGCCATCCCTAGTCTGGCAGCAGGCATGTTCGCTCCACGCGCTCTGAGCAGGTGTTCGCTAGCCCACTCGGCAACCGATCACCCGGAAATGTCAGAGGTTGGGATGAACCTGCCGATCCCTAGGGTCTGCAGCACGAAATTTCGCTCTGCGTGACTCCAAGCATGGTGCCTAGCCGTGCTCCAAGCAGGTGTGCGCTAGCCCACTCGGCAACCGATCACCCGAAATGGGCAGAGGTGGGGATTGAACCTGCACGATCCCTGGGTTCTGCAGCACGAACTTTCGCTTACGTGCTCCAAGCAGGTGTGCGCTAGCCCACTCGGCAACCGATCACCCGAAATGGGCGAGGTGGGATTGAACCTGCACGAATCCCTAGGTTCTGCAGCACGAACTTTCGCTCTACGTGCTCCAAGCAGTGTGCGCTAGCCCACTCGGCAACCGATCACCCGAAATGGGCAGAGGTGGGGATTGAACCTGCACGATCCCTAGGTTCTGCAGCACGAACTTTCGCTCTACGTGCTCCAAGCAGGTGTGCGCTAGCCCACTCGGCAACCGATCACCCGAAATGGGCAGAGGTGGGGATTGAACCTGCACGATCCCTAGGTTCTGCAGCACGAAACTTTCAGCTCTACGTGCTCCAAGCAGGTGTGCGCTAGCCCACTCGGCAACCGATCACCCGAAATGGGCAGAGGTGGGGATTGAACCTGCACGATCCCTAGGTTCTGCAGCACGAACTTTCGCTCTACGTGCTCCAAGCAGGTGTGCGCTAGCCCACTCGGCAACCGATCACCCGAAATGGGCAGAGGTGGGGATTGAACCTGCACGATCCCTAGGTTCTGCAGCACGAACTTTCGCTCTACGTGCTCCAAGCAGGTGTGCGCTAGCCCACTCGGCAACCGATCACCCGAAATGGGCAGAGGTGGGGATTGAACCTGCACGATCCCTAGGTTCTGCAGCACGAACTTTCGCTCCACGCGCTCTGAGCCGCGGCGCGTTACAGCTTTAGCTGCCAAAGTAGCGCCAAACTTTTCTCCGTGCAGCGCCTCTCGCCGCTATTGGGCTAGTACGGTATTATAGCAACCGGTTGAAGTCGCAATCGAGAGAAGGGAGATCGGTGGTCGAGTGGACGAGCGCACACTTCTTGCGAACACCAGCTCGAAGCACGTGGAACAAAAAGCTCGCGCGGCAAAACCCAGAGACCCTAGATTCAATCCCCACCCCTGCCCGTTTATATCTGAATGCGCATCGTATCGATGTGAGGTCGTGTACCGCTATACTGTTTGGTGCACGTTAAAGACCCCAGGCTAGTGGTTGTAGTGCACTGGCTTTATTTCTCCTTTACAGCTGAGACACAAGATGCTCATTTGGGCTGACTAACCTCCGGCTAATACACTACATTATTATTATCTTTTGAACCGAGCGAGCCAAACAGTGCAGACCAGTGCCTAGGTAGTGTTTGGATATTTCGGAGTGCCACCCGCGTTCCTATCATTTGCTTCTTTTGCTTCTTGAGTAGAGTAAAGTTCAAATTGTCAGTGTGCGTCTCTGTGTGCTTGAACATGCGGTGAGTTAGGCACTAAAAACTTCAGATACGCTCGTGCCAGTATGCCAACCACGCTTTTATGTGTTGTTTGTTTGTCTTTCATGTCCCTCTTTCGTTGTCGTAAACTACTAGTATACGTTTACCGATTTTTACCGCGTTTGAACGAACGGATGAAGAGTTAAAATGAGTTATGCTAATAAAAAAAACGCCAGGCGCCGCTTGCCGCTCGGTTACCATGACAACTTCCAGGCCCAAAATGGAGATCATTACGGCGCTTTTCACTCGTGTTGCTACTCTGGCAGCTAAAGTTGCAACATACAGCTTCTCTAGCCCTGACAACGTAGCACACAAATGAACTGACATGAAGTAATCGTCTTTACTAGTGTGCCATCTTTGTAGGGAATTTCTCGGTCAAACCAATCCCATCACGTCACCCGATTTTTAGAGGCTTTGTTATCTCAGCAACTGAAAATGAGATTTTCTCACGAAAAGAAAGTGTCTTTTTTTTAAACGCCGACGAAAAATAAAGTATAATTTGTTTTTCCTTTCACTTTTTATATACAAATGTGACGTGACGACTGGACATGACTTTGAGATTCTACTATCTATTACGCAGAAGAAGTAAAATCGAGAGCACTCTTGCATGCCTGGATAACCGACCATTCTTTCTTGCGTGGCAAGAGATCTTGGTATCTGGGACAAATTACAGAAAAGGCCAAATGCCATAAAGGTTCTTGTTTATTTCCAAAGGCAATCACGCGACTGAACTTCTGCTCGTAGTTGATGAACCTCGCTATATCGTGAACAGTGCCGTGTTTAGAGGGCTCAAAACTTGTAACGTTCACGCCTTTTATTGTCTCCTTCCTCTGCTCTTTAAACCTTCAATCTGTCCACTCCTCTCCCCTGCACAGGATAGTCAAACGGGACGATTTCCTAGTCTAATCTCTGTTTCTCTGTTTTGCTTTGTATTCCTCACATTACTTTACAGATTACTTTTACCACCACGGCCAAATTACTCCTAAAATATTTAGTTTTGGAAGAGTAAAGCTATTCCCGAAATGGGCAGAGGTGGGGATTGAACCTGCACGATCCCTAGGTTCTGCAGCACGAACTTTCGCTCCACGCGCTCTGAGCCGCGGCGCGTTACAGCTTTAGCTGCCAAAGTAGCGCCAAACTTTTCTCCGTGCAGCGCCTCTCGCCGCTATTGGGCTAGTACGGTATTATAGCAACCGGTTGAAGTCTCAATCGAGAGAAGGGAGATCGGTGGTCGAGTGGACGAGCGCACACTTCTTGCGAACACCAGCTCGAAGCACGTGGAACAAAAGCTCGCGCGGCAAAACCCAGAGACCCTAGATTCAATCCCCACCCCTGCCCGTTTATATCTGAATGCGCATCATATCGATGTGAGGTCGTATACCGCTATACTGTTTGGTGCACGTTAAAGACCCCAGGCTAGTGGTTGTAGTGCACTGGCTTTATTTCTCCTTTACAGCTGAGACACAAGATGCTCATTTGGGCTGACTAACCTCCGGCTAATACACTACATTATTATTATCTTTTGAACCGAGCGAGCCAAACAGTGCAGACCAGTGCCTAGGTAGTGTTTGGATATTTCGGAGTGCCACCCGCGTTCCTATCATTTGCTTCTTTTGCTTCTTGAGTAGAGTAAAGTTCAAATTGTCAGTGTGCGTCTCTGTGTGCTTTGAACATGCGGTGAGTTAGGCACTAAAAACTTCAGATACGCTCGTGCCAGTATGCCAACCACGCTTTTATGTGTTGTTTGTTTGTCTTTCATGTCCCTCTTTCGTTGTCGTAAACTACTAGTATACGTTTACCGATTTTTACCGCGTTTGAACGAACGGATGAAGAGTTAAAATGAGTTATGCTAATAAAAAAAACGCCAGGCGCCGCTTGCCGCTCGGTTACCATGACAACTTCCAGGCCCAAAATGGAGATCATTACGGCGCTTTTCACTCGTGTTGCTACTCTGGCAGCTAAAGTTGCAACATACAGCTTCTCTAGCCCTGACAACGTAGCACACAAATGAACTGACATGAAGTAATCGTCTTTACTAGTGTGCCATCTTTGTAGGGAATTTCTCGGTCAAACCAATCCCATCACGTCACCCGATTTTTAGAGGCTTTGTTATCTCAGCAACTGAAAATGAGATTTTCTCACGAAAAGAAAGTGTCTTTTTTTTAAACGCCGACGAAAAATAAAGTATAATTTGTTTTTCCTTTCACTTTTTATATACAAATGTGACGTGACGACTGGACATGACTTTGAGATTCTACTATCTATTACGCAGAAGAAGTAAAATCGAGAGCACTCTTGCATGCCTGGATAACCGACCATTCTTTCTTGCGTGGCAAGAGATCTTGGTATCTGGGACAAATTACAGAAAAGGCCAAATGCCATAAAGGTTCTTGTTTATTTCCAAAGGCAATCACGCGACTGAACTTCTGCTCGTAGTTGATGAACCTCGCTATATCGTGAACAGTGCCGTGTTTAGAGGGCTCAAAACTTGTAACGTTCACGCCTTTTATTGTCTCCTTCCTCTGCTCTTTAAACCTTCAATCTGTCCACTCCTCTCCCCTGCACAGGATAGTCAAACGGGACGATTTCCTAGTCTAATCTCTGTTTCTCTGTTTTGCTTTGTATTCCTCACATTACTTTACAGATTACTTTTACCACCACGGCCAAATTACTCCTAAAATATTTAGTTTTGGAAGAGTAAAGCTATTTATGAAATAAGAATGTATAGTACCGGAGCTGATGGTATGGAGACAAAATTCGGAATCTTAGTTCGAAGAGTATTCACGTTCATATAAAGATGGCTTTAATAATCTGTAATGTTAAATAGTAAAAATCGGGTTTTTGAAAATATTTTCTCACCATATTTGATTCGTGCAGCGCCTCTCGCCGCTATTGGGCTAGTACGGTATTATAGCAACCGGTTGAAGTCGCAATCGAGAGAAGGGAGATCGGTGGTCGAGTGGACGAGCGCACACTTCTTGCGAACACCAGCTCGAAGCACGTGGAACAAAAGCTCGCGCGGCAAAACCCAGAGACCCTAGATTCAATCCCCACCCCTGCCCGTTTATATCTGAATGCGCATCGTATCGATGTGAGGTCGTGTACCGCTATACTGTTTGGTGCACGTTAAAGACCCCAGGCTAGTGGTTGTAGTGCACTGGCTTTATTGCTCCTTTACAGCTGAGACACAAGATGCTCATTTGGGCTGACTAACCTCCGGCTAATACACTACATTATTATTATCTTTTGAACCGAGCGAGCCAAACAGTGCCGACCAGTGCCTAGGTAGTGTTTGGATATTTCGGAGTGCCACCCGCGTTCCTATCATTTGCTTCTTTTGCTTCTTGAGTAGAGTAAAGTTCAAATTGTCAGTGTGCGTCTCTGTGTGCTTTGAACATGCGGTGAGTTAGGCACTAAAAACTTCAGATACGCTCGTGCCAGTATGCCAACCACGCTTTTATGTGTTGTTTGTCTTTCATGTCCCTCTTTCGTTGTCGTAAACTACTACTATACGTTTACCGATTTTTACCGCGTTTGAACGAACGGATGAAGAGTTAAAATGAGTTATGCTAATAAAAAAAACGCCAGGCGCTGCTTGCCGCTCGGTTACCATGACAACCTCCAGGCCCAAAATGGAGATCATTACGGCGCTTTTCACTCGTGTTGCTACTCTGGCAGCTAAAGTTGCAACATACAGCTTCTCTAGCCCTGACAACGTAGCACACAAATGAACTGACATGAAGTAATCATCTTTACTAGTGTGCCATCTTTGTAGGGAATTTCTCGGTCAAACCAATCCCATCACGTCACCCGATTTTTAGAGGCTTTGTTATCTCAGCAACTGAAAATGAGATTTTCTCACTAAAAGAAAGTGTCTTTTTTTTTAAACGCCGACGCAAAATAAAGTATAATTTGTTTTTCCTTTCAATTTTTATATACAAATGTGACGTGACGACTGGACATGACTTTGAGATTCTACTATCTATTACGCAGAAGAAGTAAAATCGAGAGCACTCTTGCATGCCTGGATAACCGACCATTCTTTCTTGCGTGGCAAGAGATCTTGGTATCTGGGACAAATTACAGAAAAGGCCAAATGCCATAAAGGTTCTTGTTTATTTCCAAAGGCAATCACGCGACTGAACTTCTGCTCGTAGTTGATGAACCTCGCTATATCGTGAACAGTGCCGTGTTTAGAGGGCTCAAAACTTGTAACGTTCACGCCTTTTATTGTCTCCTTCCTCTGCTCTTTAAACCTTCAATCTGTCCACTCCTCTCCCCTGCACAGGATAGTCAAACGGGATGATTTCCTAGTCTAATTTCTGTCTCTCTGTTTTGCTTTGTATTCCTCACATTACTTTACAGATTACTTTTACCACCACGGCCAAATTACTCCTAAAATGTTTAGTTTTGGAAGAGTAAAGCTATTTATGAAATAAGAATGTATAGTACCGGAGCTGATGGTATGGAGACAAAATTCGGAATCTTAGTTCGAAGAGTATTCACGTTCATATAAAGATGGCTTTAATAATCTGTAATGTTAAATAGTAAAAATCGGGTTTTTGAAAATATTTTCTCACCATATTTGATTTGACTTAAAGTCCAGAACAAACAGAATAAACCTTAGTTAGACTGAAAAAGCAGACAGAAAATTGCCTGAAGCATTGGTGAACGCAAAAAATTATAAACCGGAATACAATGCGATTGAGTAATATAAATCAAGGTTTTCTTGTTTTTTTTCCCCATGAATTTAAGTGATGATAAAGATGTGAAATTATGTCCGATGTTTCATTTTTGATGCTAATGCTACTTACTCCCCTGGTAATCTTCATTTATTTATCTATTTTCTGTCTTTCTTGTTATAAAGTAGCCGGTATAACGTCTAAAACAGGTACCTTTAAAAAAACCTATTCATTTTTTAAGACCTCGGGACTAATCTATCCTAACATCCGTAAGGAAAAAAAAAGTAACGTTTTACAAGTTTGTTTTATTTTAATTTTGTTTTTCTAGAATACATATTCTTGCGAACTAAAGGGACACAAAATAGTCGAAGTACAATCGATGCGTAGCTCAGCTCAGGTTAAGGTGACCATGCGTGCCCTTATTAGAACTCGGCACACAGCTAATTGTCGAGTCTGTCTAACTCGTTATGCCTCGTTTTTTCAGTAGTTTATGCTTGTTCGTTTTTCGGTGAGTAGCGGTTGCGGCGAGTGGAACCTTGTCAGAGAAAGAGTTACTTCTGTCCTCGAGAAATCCGAGGATGAGGGTGCAGCGATGTACTCAACCGAAAATCCTCTCCTAGGGGATGGCTCCGCCACGATGCACGGCTGCACTGCGGCAAAGCGGCTTTGGGTGTCCCAGGCGCGGCCCGCTCGCCGGCAGCGTTATGTTAAGCGAATCTCCATCGCTAATCCCGGGTTTCCACACAGTGTACGCAGCTAACCGTAAGGATGCAACGCGAGGCATCCCGCTTCCATGCGAGGGTTTCCACAGAAGCGCCGTTCCGCCGTGAAAATGTGATGCGCAAGCAGAGACTTGAACGCGACTGTACACGGAGGTACACTGTCGTAATAAATGCGAGAGGGAACACCCCGTTATGTTTGCAGGAAGAGCCTGCAAATCAGCAAGGACGCTCTGGTAATGTAAGGCTGAAACTCGAAGTTAGGTTAGAGTTTTATCAGCCCTTCGACAAATCGAAAAATAATGATATTGTGAAGGCCCCAGTCACAGCAAAAGAACAGATGGAGTGTTGTCTCTCATATTGTTTACTATTCGCGGCTAAAATTTTCGGTGTCGCCATCACGAGGAAGCGCGGTACAACCCAAAGTGAGGCCGCCGCCTTTGTTTCTCAATAGTATAATTCATGAATTATACTCAATAGTATAATTCATGAAGGTAGATGAAAAATAAAAAGAAGAATTTCAGTAAATGGTTGATAGTCCAGCAGTGTGTGTCTCTTTTTCTCCACTCCTTGTTTCTTTTTCCCCTCTATGTTCAGCTGGAAACCTTCGGAATCATGTCATACCAACCAGCTCAGCTCCAGGCAGTCACAAGTTGTTTCTCAGATCTCAATGGGCTTTCATTCAGCATCGCTGCCTCGCAAGTAACTTTTGATTTTGTCTTTATATATATATATAAACAAACATATGCAGATGAATGAGCCGCACTTAATCCAATGAATCAAAGAATCAAAGTTTTCAGGAACCCGCCGAAAGCTAAAAATCGGCGGAGCCAGGATAAGAACTCTGGGCCTCCCAATGTCCGGTCGGTTGTGCTAACCTCTACACCCGACCGGACATTGGGAGGCCCAGAGTTCAAATCATGGCTCCGCCGATTTTCGGCTTTCGGCGGGTTCCTGAAAACTTTGATTATTTGATTCATTGGATTAAGTGCGGTTCATTCATTTGCATATGTTCGTTTATTTCCCCCTCGGAGGCCACGTACGATGACGTGAAAGTGCCCGTGTTGTATATATACATATATATATATTTATAACACGTCTTTTTGCATTCGTCACGGGCGTGAGCTAGTTGCTTTGGATGAAGCCCCGGCGGCTGTACTAGTGCTCGTGCAGCGAGTGCTCCAGTCAGGGCAGTCAGACTAGCCAACCGCGCTTGCACAGCCTTCGCAGTTAGTGAGACCATGCTAAGGTGGGTAAAACTGGAGTGTTTTTTTTTTTTTTTTTATTCTGGGCAAAGCACAGTGAAAACTAAACATATAATTAAAACAGCGCAAACGAACACAAGAAAAAGTACAAGAAGGGACACAGAGACAGCGCTGTGTCTGTGTACCTGCTTCTACTTGTCCTTGTGTTCGTTTGTGCTATTTTAATTATACGTTTAATATGCACCACCGACTAGTTCACCTCCAAACATTACCACGGTGAAAACACTCATTCTTAACTCACTGGTGTTTTAAATTTACATTTTTTTTAACTTGAATTGACAGTTAAAAAAAATATCCTCGTCCCACTTCCTTGGATAGTATGAATGAATGTATTGATGATGACGGCTGTATCCTTTGTAAAGGCCTGTAGCTTGCGCCACCTAGCCTAAAACCAATAACAAAGACCTGATTTTCTCTTTCCCCTTTCAAGCCAGTACGTTTCTTTCTAACTATCACCAGGTCATGAACATGATCGCCCGGCAGTGCTTTGGGGGATCGGGTAAAAAAAAACTAAAAACATCCCCCCCCCCCTCCTTCCCCCGCCGGGTGAGTCGCCAATTTTCCTCTTGTCGACACTTGTCGGCGCCACCTAACCCCCGACCCACTGGGGGACAGGGTTTACACTTTGGACCGGAGCCACGTGGGAGGAAAGTCCCAATTCACCTTTGTCCCGCCCCCCCCCCCTCCTCCTCCTCCTTTGTGCTAGTTAGTTGTACTAAGTTCAATCTTCTCTGGACAATTTTCACCAGCACTCAAATCTTCTCTTCGATAACAATCAAAGGCACCATTGTCGTTCTGGTTTCCTTCCTTGAGATAAACTTACCAAGTCTTCATGTCGATTGTTGCGTCTTTAAAAAAAGTCAGTGGCAGTCGAGTACCCATTTACTTTTATACGCATCCTGGACTTTACCAATCTAAATAAAATCACCAGCAGCACGACGTTTATTATGTTGGTAATTACAGTGAAGAAGTGTATGCTCCCAGCATATAAAGTGTGGATGACTGAGTCTTTACAGAGTTAATGCAAAAAGAAACGTTGCATTCTGAAGAGGCACACAATTTAAACGCCTTACTCGAATATTAAAAAAAAACGTTATAGACACTAATATACACGACAAACATAGGCAAGCTTCTAATGGAAATTGTTTTCTCAAATTATTGTTATCAACAGGTCATTTTGTTAAGATCTTGCATTTAAGCGAACAATCATTTGATCGACAGCTAACACTTCAATCTGTAACAACAATAAAATAAAAAGAGAGGAGATGTAGTATTTATTTACATCTTACGTGCGAGTGAAGACAGTACCTTTGTAGGGCAGTAATAATTACTATCAATAAAACAAAACACAGCCTAGGATCAAAGTATTTCGGGACGTTATATGACATATTGTCTTGCTGGCCATAAGCCATCTAGAATATTGAACACTCGTAGTATTGAGCATAAACGTTCAGCAATGCAGCTTTTATTGCACGAAACAAAAAATCTCAATGGCGTCTACCGGTAGGCGAAATAGTGAAGCATCCAGCATGGGTTACTTTTTTTTTATCCCATCACTACGTCACTGCTACTGCACCGTAAGAAAAGCAAGACTTGTTCCAATGTGGGATCCTCACACTGGAACAAGTTATGTTAAACAGACACAGGAGAGTTCTTTCGTTTCGGACATCATAAAAAGGACTATTCATTCTTTCAACTTCGCAGCGCGACAGGTGACACGGTCGACACGGAGAAAGAAATCCGGTGCTGGGGAAAAGGAAACGCGGATTATAGGATTATCGTGAGCGCCGAGTCCCGCAAGTGGCATTTGCACGGAGAACAAAACAGACACTCGCGAAGAAAAGTAAAACATAATACAAAGTACAACCTGATTCGTCGTGAAAGCATCTGATATGAGGTTCGAGCACACCATCGCGCTCGCCCACTCCTTTTTGCCCTGTTTCTGATACAATCTCTACTTCCACAGTTGTTTCCCTCTCGGATATGATGGAAACTTATACATTTTTCGATAGCGAATGTTATGTCGCCGCTGAGTGAACAAGAACACGCCGAGTCCCAAAGCGGGCAATTCCGCCGTACCGCCGGCGCGAGCGATGTAAACAAATCCGACATCCTTCCACTCCGCCTATCACGTGAGATTCACGTGCTGCTCAGTGGCGCCTCCTAGCGTGGCTCTCGTCGTGAATATACGGAAATACTGCAGAAGACGATCGAATGAACGCTTCTGAGGGACTGTTGCGAAATGTTGATTGCCTCAGGGAGGAGTTTCCTCAAAAATACCTTTTAATTAGAACCTTTAGGAGCGTTCAGTTGCCTCGCATAATCAAGAAAATGGCGACCGGGGCGATTGTCTCTTCCGTTAGAAACTAAGAGCGGGTTTTGCAGACTAAATGATCCAGTATGACTTGCGATAGTTTCGCTTTACTTTGATCGACAGTTCCTTGAACCCGACTCCTCGGTGTCGGATAAGAAATCCAAACCCTGGCTGGCTTTATTTACAGCGGTGTCTAAGCAGTGCCCACTCAGGCGATCGCGGCTGGGTCATTTCTAATAAAAAAGGGGGCAACAATTTTAAGTTTGCAGTCGCAGTAATCTGCTAAGATTGGTGGTCTGCAACGAAGCAAAAGGGAGAGACGTAGCACGGTGAGAACAAGATCGTGTTGGCGAAGTATGAACAGATTCAGCAAATGCTTGTTGCTTCTGCGATTGGTTGCATTTCCTTCACTTGTCTACTAATCGGGGTTATCATTTGCGAATACGAAAGAAAGACGTCAGTCAAGTCGCTTCTTCTTTTAATTACGACGTCTCCCGGCTTATGCAGTATTTAGTAGCTATATTGAGTTTAAGCATTTGCCATTTATATTTGTCATTTGTACTCAGGAGCTTCAGCATAACTTCGATCGTCGCAATTTTCTATGAAAAAAAAAAGAAAGAAAAAATACCTCGATTTGGTATTGTGTACAACTGCGTTTAAGGAAGCTACATAAAGTCGAACGTGCGATCCCGGCTGTCACGCCGATGACGATCCAACCGTTCGTCTTTTGTTTGTAGGCATATATTTGCTTCTTTAGAAGTTCAGTTCTGTCATTCGATGTAGCGTTATACATTGACAATGCAATTGATTCAGACTACGCGGCCGCTTGTTCTGGTTGCTTGTTGAAGGGTTGGACTATGCTAATTCTTCTTCCGTTTCTGCTGCGACTGCAAGCATTTAAGGTATATTGTTGTATGGATGTTTAGATGGCGGAAAGGTACTCGTCTGATGTCTCCAAAATAAATTTAGCTAGGGCAATACGACCACTAGCCTAGAGGTCTTTAACGTGCGTCCGGCAGTAGTGAAATGCGTACACACGCCTGTACGATGCTCATCCAGATCCAGAGGGGAAGGAGCAGAGATCGAACCCTCTGAGCCTCTCGTCATTCAGAACAGTATATAGCAAAATAAAACAAATATTCTATCGCGGCTTGCCTAGCAAAATAATTAAACGGTATCAAGAGGCGACTTGATTGTCATTATAACAGATTATCCTCAAATTGCGAGAACAGCAAATCATGTCCTGAAACGCGAATGGTGCCAAGTAGGCTACACGTGCTCTTACCACGAATCTTCTGCGGAGACAAATATGCAGGAGACATATAACACCGGTAGGCTCACAACAAAAAATGGCAATAATGAAGTCAACAAAAAGAAACAAAGCCACGAGAAGTAAAGACAAAACGAGTTACTAAGTGAAATAAAAAAAATAAAAAACGAAGAACCGAATCAGAACGAACGTCCGCCGAATGTCCCGGAACCAGAAGCGGAAGTGCTCAACAAAGCTCGGCGGCGGCAATCTGCGTCGTACCGTCCATTTAACCTTGACCGACATCTCTCGTAGCCTACCAACGTCGATGATGCTGTCCTTTTGCCTCCGGCACTCACGTAAGTGCGCCGGATTAGCAAGGGGACGCAGAATGGCGCCGTGATCTCCACGGATTCCCTCCACCGTCCAGTCCGGAAGACAGCCCGCGCGCGGAGACGGAGCCCACTCTACGTGCCTCGATCTAGAGCGAAACATTGTAGGCCAGCAGCCGTAATCAGTTGCGTTAGAGGGCTTCTCTCCAAATGAGCCTGGAGCTCATTTGGAGAGAGCGTTCTCAGCTGCTGATTGGACATGGCGCCACAGCTTAGGCCTAATCAAGCAATGAGACGTTTCTGACCGCTTCGCGAGTTCGTTAACAATCGGGCACTGTTTTGGTGAGAACATTTCACCAACATACAAATAGCGAGAAAGTTTTCGCGGTTTTTGATGTGATCGTCCACAGTGCTCCTTCATCCATCGGTCGATGTCAGTTTGCGTACGGCAACAGACTAACATGAGATTTGCAAACATAGCGTGGGTTGTCAGTGTGGGTTGCAAACATAGCGTGGATGTCAGTGTGGGTTGCAAACATAGCGTGGGTTGTCAGTTCTCTGCGCTCTGATATCACGAACCGTTAGACCAACGTCAACTTCGTCTTCGCTTCTTGGCTAATTTCACGTGCCGTTCATTTGAACGTTATAATGCGCAAAACAGACGCTGGGTGAACCACATATTTCCGAAAAGGTCTACTGCGACGTTGAGCAACACAGCTTTCTTTACGCTTTTTTCTTTTTGGTCGCAGGAGCCACTTTTCAATTGCAAAATCGTAAGTAAAATCTGGTCATGTGAATCGGGCTTTACACTGTGGCATGAAGCCAGAGATAAACCATTTGTTTACGTTATTTACTGTAGCTCAAACTCTCCAACCGAAGGCTGGTCTTCGCTGGAGCGTCACGAGATGAGAACAACGTGCGCCCCTTCTCCTTCCTCTTCATCCGCTCGTTGCGGCAGCTACACAGGATTTTCGCGGCGTGAGGGGACCACGCAATTTCCGCGGTACAGAAAGCCTCCAGCGCTCTGGGCGTCGGCCGTAGGCGTCGTTGCTTTGGCGTCAACGAAACCCATCCAGCCCGGGGCATGAATCCGAAATGAGCCTTTTTCCGCGCCGGGTATAAGCGGGCTCGGGCACGAATTGAATCGACGCAGCTTGGAAGCCGTCGCGTTGGCTCCCCGGGGACAACTTCCGAGAGAAGCTTTCCCGTCACGCGTTTGTAGCATCGTCCCCGTTTGCCTTCGAGAACAGCTTTTCTCGAAACAAACGCCGGGCTTCGAATAAGACCACTCGCAATTTTAGATGCGGAGCATCTCTTGCTCGGGCCTATGTCCCGCGGCGTCGGCGTTGTAGTCGGCACTCGAACTACGCACGCGCAACTCTCCTCCTTCCCTCTCTCCAACAGCTGCGCGTTACTCTCTCCGCTCTCTCTCTCTACCAGCTGCGTGCACTGCGCGTGCGTTCGCTTCTCCTCACACCGCGCGCGCACGCGCAACTCTCCTCCTCTAGTCTCCTCTCCTTCAAGTGTGAAAAAAAAATAAACGGCGAGCGGCGAGCGTTCCAAGTTTCTCTGCCGCGAGCCGCGACGAAGGCTCGCGTAGGGGGTAACGCTAGGGCAGTCGGTGGCGCCATCTCTCGACGTCAGCACGCAACTGACTCTTTCCTCGGAACCAACACGATGCTCCGCATCACCCCATGGTTCCCCTCGGAAAGATGGTGTAATTTTTTTTATTGTTCTAGTCTCGTCGTGTTTTGTGATACGGTCAACCACTTGTTGCATACAGGTTAGGACAGTGGCAGGTTTGCCTGTCTTCAAAATGACGTCCGGCGTCTCCACCCACTGCAGATGGGTGATTTGGCCAGTGTAGTAGAGCTGGCAACGATGCTCACTCAGATCAAAACTGATAGGGATAGGAACCGAACCTCCAGGAATGATCCCCGAGTTTTGCAGCGCGAGATTTTCGCATTGACCCCCGTGATGCGTAGGAAACGCCGAAATGTTGAGGCAAAACAATTTGTTTGTTTGCTATATTTGCGGGCAATATATAAATTTGGCGTAGTACGAAGTGCCCGTTTGACACAGCAATAATAAAAGGGGAGCTTAAGGGTTCACGGCTGCAGAACATGTAATCGTAAAATAAATGTTTATTTATTTTTAATAGGGAACGTACCGAATTTGAAACTTTAAGTATCGTCCTAGAATAAACAGAAAAATATACCAGAGTCACACGATTGTTTCCGCCGTGCCAATGCACATATTCCTTCTCAGTACTGTGCAGGATAAAAGTCGACGAATACCTTCTTTGAATGGACCGTAAAACAATAGTGATTTGAAAGTTACACGCTTCACGCATGCCTACTGACACAAGTGTAATACAGGTATACTTTCTCGCCGGGCTACAGAGCCAGAAACTTTTATGTTGGGCTGTAATTTCATGGAATAGAAGCGGCCTATTTTTTTAAGTAACTACCGAAGCACAATTGTTGACGTGGTCGTGGGGAGCAGTGTATGTTAAGGATAGTGCAACGCGGCTTGTCGACTCGAAACGGGCACTTCGTAAGCACTCGACTTGAGCCCATACCAACTAGAAGTAAAGCTTATAAGCTTTAGTTGAGCTAGTTGGTACAAATTGGAGAATTGGTCAGCTTGAACATACAGAGACAGATGTGGAAGAAAGTTTTAGCACCTCGTCCATCACTATAAAAAAAAAAGAAAAAAGAATTTGCGGAGTGGCACGTTCAGATAACTCGTGGGAGGAGCGGGTTATGGTAAATTTAACAATTGTTTCGGGTAAATATTCTTTACAACTAATAGTTATTTCGTGTACATGTGAACAACCCCCGAAGAAGACGATTATACATATACGAAGAAGTGTACTAAGTCAAAGTTGTTAGTCAGCTGTTTTGTCTTGTCCCGTCCTTCGTATACGTCTGTTTCTGTAAGTTCAAGCTGACCCATCACTACAGGACAAAGTCGGTGCCTTTCACCCTCTCCCCTTCTCCCCAAACGCCGTCACCAGTGCAACCACGTGGCGCCGTCTACCTCGCGTCAGCGTCGTCGACAGAGCGTCTTGCCGCGTCTCAGAGCGAGCGCGACGTTAGCGCGCGGCGATGCCGAGACAGACGCGTCTGCGCGCTTTGCGGCGACTCTCGTCGAGTTTCGACGTGTTTGCAGCTTTGGGGGCGGGCCGGGGGTCCTCTAACGATGACGTCATACGTGCGCGCCTTCGTCTTCTAGGAGGTATTCCTCGAGCTCGGTAACAGTCGACGCTTTGTTGGACATTTGGACTCGTTGTAGCTCCGACTTTCCATATCGCTATACCGGGACGGGGAATAGCCGAGACTGCTGTACACTCCGCTTCGTGTAAATTCCGAGACGCTATCCGATCGGAAGGAGCCAAATCAAGCACAGCCACTTCTGCTGCGCCATGGCGCTCATATACTTTGCGCGTTTGCTATCGCGGATGAAACCAATTGCGCGTGGTGAATGCGTAGCGATTCTGCGTTTTTATTTTTTTCTGCGCATGATTTAGTTTTGTCGGTGGTGGCATTGCGCACAAAGACGGCTTGTGCCGGAATAAGGCAATTTTTTGCGCTGGTTGATTGGCTTCCTCCGTTCGACGGCCGTGGTTGGACTTACCGCTCATTCACAATGGACGCGGATCCGCGTTCGCAAAGCGGTTGCGAACGCGGTTGTATAAAGATCCAGTACAATTGCACGCGCACTCGATGACATCAAGTGCGCGTGCAAATGTACTGGATCTTTATACAACCGCGTTCGCAACGGCTTTGCGAACGCGGATCCGCTTCCAGTGTGAATGAGCGGTTAAAGTGGAACGGAGTAGAGCGATGCCTATAGAACAAAGCACGGGTAGCACTGCTCATTATGCATGCTGCCGGTTGCTTGTCCTGAGTCTGCGAGTTGAAGTGGGTGAGTCGACGCCGCCTGTTTTTCTCTTTCTTGTTTTCCGACTCGTATAGTGTGTGAAGAGTAAAATTCGTATTTGGTACGTTAAGAACGACAATATTTCGTTCCGAACAACATTTAGTGAAAGTGAGGAAATTTTTTTTTTTATAGTCATTAGGATGGTTTTGAGGATTGCACCTTGTTTTGGTGAAGAATCGCAGTGCACAAAGCGGTGCAGGGTTGTCTACTGTAATTGATCAAAAGATAAAAAGCTAGGCGTGAGCGGGTCATTAAATTAAAAAAGAAAGTACATATATAATATAAAAAAAATGAATGATTGCCAACCGAGGCTTTCGCGACAAAATGGTTGCTAACTTCCATCTTTTTGATGTGACCATGACAATGCTATGACAAAAACGCTCGAGACAAGCCTATACGCGTTAGTCGCGTTGCTGCCTGAGATGATTGAATAGGCTGTGAATGCGAACGACCGGAGACAGCTCTAATTTGGGGTTAATGTGCCGCGAATGGAGTAATGCTTTCGAGTAACCGCTGCGACGACAGGGACCGTTCTTCATGGCGCAAATTTTTTTATTTTTTTATCCAAGTCATGAGATCCGCTTTTCGTGCCATCTTTCTTTGTTCTGACGAGGAAGAGCTGTCGTGGTAAAGGTTATCGTCCCGATTAGACGTAAACGTCCATGTGCTTTTGTAGAACAACGATTATTTTTTACTTAGCGCACCGACAGTGATTGAGAAGAATAAACTTTTCCGGAAAATCCCTCAAGGCCTTTCGGCGACCCCAGATTTCATCGCGCGGGGCGGGGGATTGTGGGGCTGCTCCGAAGTACGCTCGGGCAGACTCGTATGCTCCGCACATACTCGAGGCGGTTGAATTCCTTTCTTTTTTTACTTACATTTAAACCAAAAGGAAACCCAAATGAACGCACAAACAGACGATACGTACACAGCTTCGTTAACGTCATCCGTTTGCGTTCTACAATCGCAAAATACTAAACTAACATAAACAGCTCCTTCTACTCATGGGTATACTGCTTCACGTACCGTGCATCAGGTTGCCATAGTGTGGCGAAAAGGCGGGGAGAGCGTTGCATCTCTCCGGAATATTTCCCTAATGTTTTGTAGCATAGGTTGAGGTTAACGTTTGACATCAAAACATACGCTTAGTGCTGCAAACCGCCGCTCGGATAAAAAAAAAAAAAAGGTTCAGCCGCACGCGTCCATTTACCCATTCATCCATGGTATTTTAAAAGAATCAACGGGCACCAAACGGTAATGTATATTCAAGAGCCACCGGATGTATCTAGAGTACAGCCTTCCACAACCTCCGCTTGATCCGAAGCAAGTAAATCGAGCTTTTTGATTAGCTTTTTGGCAGCCATCTTAACGTGGAAAAAAAAAGAATGCAAAACATATAAGGATGGAAGCTCTTGACAGCTCTTGAATTACGACCGGTCGGAAGGTGATGGGGGTTTTCTTGCCCGCAATCTGGTCTGCGGAAAGGAAATGCCGGCCCATTTGTCTTTTCGCGAGATAGCCTTTTTAGGCTTATCCGCGTAGTTCTTTTTTTTTTTTTCTTATTGGAATGCACAGGGTAGCCATATGTTGTAGTGTTTGATTTCAGCGTCTCGACAAGGTTCTTAAGCGAGGCTTGGGTGTACAGTGCCTCAAGCGAATTCAGGGGCTCCAACATAGAGCTCTCCAGCGCCTATGAAATGCTGAGTCACTGGACTTCGGACACATGCACGGCGTCTTATATTTCGTGTAAGAGAGATACTGCACGCGCTCAGAACTACTTTCACAGACCAGTAGACAAAGATGGCAGCGTCGAGCAGGACGATTTTTAGAAAGGGTCTTTAGGCTCCCGAAATTCCCCGAGTTAATCTGACAGTGCCTCGAAAATGAGGCAAACAATAGCATAATTATTGTTTCTGGCATCGGACGATAACACGCTCCCGAGGACTCGCAGGAGGTTTAGGAGAAGGCGCCTGGCAGCCATTTGTGAAAGAAGAAGCGTTACCAAGACGTCACAATGACGTCATACTACAAGTAACTTCATAATAGAGAGAAGCAGTATCCGGTTTCTTACCGGCAGATTTTGTATTCCCGCCCCTTCATTTAGGCTATCCCAATCGTGACCATACGTATACGTGCCCGTACATGTCGGGCATTCAAACACCAACAGTCACAAAAAAGTGCCTGAATGCCCACTTTCCACGAAACCTCACGTGGTGCATGTGTTAATCATCGCAAATAAATGAGGTATATCCAGTTAACTACGTCTACTAAAAAACTGTTTGATACGAAAAAAAAAAAGGAAGAAACTTGAGCACAGAAGCACAGATAACGAACGCCAAGGTGTTCCTACATAGATTTCGTTTTCGATTAAGACCATGTTTTACGCCTGGTCATTTGACGAACTCACTCCAGTATATAGCAGCGATTGTTTCATTGCGTGCTCTGCGGAAGAGTACACGCGCAGAAATCTTTCCGAGCATGCCTCAGGCGACTTCTTTGCTGCCAGCGAAGAACAACGAAGAAAAATATGAGAAAGGATCGGAGAAGACCAACAAAGACCAGGTTCGTGAACGCGTGGCTCTGTCGGAAAACACGGAAAGCCTCTTTCAAAGACGGGAGTCAGGGCGTGTTTCCTAGAGGGAGCACGAAAGTGACTTCCTTTGTCTTAGAGTGTACCTGCCGGCTATGTACAGGTGTACACGAGGCGGCTGATTCCAGGGTAACGTAAACGCGTCGATTACGCGATAGGCTCATTCTGTCCTTTTGATTTGTGTTGTTTGTCACCTAAAAAAAGAAAACGAAAAGCTAACTCCAACCGAGTCGTGCTGAGCGTTTTTGGGATCTTCCAACACGGGTGCTGTATAAGTAGCAGGGGCGGATTTATGGAGGGGAAAGGGGGCGGTTCCCCTAATGGCAACTTTTATAAGGGAAACGGCAATCTACATTATTCTCTTCTTAGCAAGCAATGTACAGCTTTGGATAAAATGGCAAATATTACACCAACAAAATACATCTGGGCATATACATCAGTCTGTGACGTCTGTGACGTCAAATCTCTCTAGAGCCCCCCCCCCCCCCCCCCTGGCAGAAAGTACGTCAAATCTTTCTACAGCAGAAAGCTGACTCAAACGTAGAGCTCTGGCTGTGCGTGGGTTGAGTATGATAAAATATTTAAACTGAAAACATCAATTATGACGCTGGAAATAGATTTTCTGAAATTCTTTTAGATCTTATATTTGTACAGAGATATGTAGGCTGGCGATGGAGGATGACGAGCTTGCGCGCGGAGTGTGGGGGTGGGTATCCCAGACGCCCACTGAGGCAGACTAACTTACGGCTGTGTAAACATACACACAACAATTTGCTTTTGTGTGTGTGTGCGTACATGTGTTTTCGTAGGCACCACGACAGAACAGCACACGACAAAACAGCACGCGACAAAACAGCACGGTCAAAACAGCACGCGTCAGAACAGCACAGCGTCAATACAGCACAGCGTCAAAACAGCACAGCGTCAATACAGCACAGCGTCAAAACAGCGCAGCGTCAAAAGGGTACAGCGACAGAAGAGAGCGGCGTCAAAACAAAACCGCGAGAAAACAGCACAGCGTCAAAACAGGATATTGAGAATATAGCTAGTGTTTGGCGTTTTCGATTTTTATTATGTTGAAATTCGGCGTATTTTTTCAGTTTTTATTCCAAACAGAATTTTTCGGTTTATTGCGGTGAATATTTGTAGACTCATAAACTTCTCAGTTCTTTTCGGTTTATTGACGACAACTCGTGTACTGACGAAAATGCAATATTTAAAAGCGTTTGTTTAAAATGTATAGTAAGTAAATCAGGTACTGGTTTTCCTTTTTGTTGCTGTCTGTGGCAGCCGACGCGATCTGTTCTGCTAGACGCACTGGGGCCCTATTGTGACCCGACATTATAGTTGTGTGCTCGTATTTGTACACAGGGCGAACATGAGCTTCACTACCGCTTCGGTCGGACAGGCAAATATCAAAATCCAAAAATTTGCAAGCATTGCACTCAGTGCGTTTTTCCCCCCATTTTCACGACTGCAAGAGGTAGCAAATTCGCGCCGACCACAAAAATGACAATAAAACAATCGCATTTTTGTTTCCTCTAGTAGTCGAAAGCAATGGGTGGTGTTAAAAATGTGCGGCATTTACGGACGCCCTTGATTTTCAGTGTCCAGTTCACGATTAAACTCTCTTCTTTGAGCAAAGAATTCGGCACACAAATCCCTATCAGCTGAAAAACACAGATTTTGTCTCGAAGACCCCTGCGCCGGAGCTTTTGTTGAGAGTTGAACCGATCTCGGAAACAAGCTGAAAACTGCGAAAGGAATTAGTCATACGGTCATTAATGAGTCAAATTTCCCCCCCCCCCAACTTACCCCTTCAAACGCCCTCAAAATTACTGACTTTTTTCAGTTAATACCGAATTTTGAAAAATGAATTTGGCGTACTTTTACTGGTTTTATTTGGTTTAAGCCGAAAACGCTGAACCCTAAATGTGCTGACTATCAACGATACGGAAAAATCCGACAAACGTACCAACAACAGCTTCGCTCTAAGAGGAGGTTCGAACAATTGCATTTGATTGTTTAGAGCTTTCCGCCTGTCACCTTGCGAGAATGTTTTACGCTGGATGCCGATCGATAACTCCTGTTATGCCTGAAATTGCGGTACACTACCAACTTCCGTGCCTTCCAAGTTCCAAACTGTAGGTCCGACAGATCCAGTGGGGGGTCGCAAAGCAATTGCTGCTAAGAGTATTTTATTTATGGATTTCAGTTTAGCTTGCTTCTGTATACAGTTTATTATGTGAACTGCTACTACTGAAACTGACTCTTGTAGCCTCATGAAAAGCTAAAGGGGGGTCGTGACGCGGTATTTTATATTGGGGGGGGGGTCTCCGGGTTGCGGTGTTTGGTAAGCACTGAAAAAGGCAATAAATTCCTTTATAACCTAGCGACAATAAATAAAACGATCAAGGAGGTTCGAAATTATTCGCACAGAGAGAGGTGAAGAGCGCGCTCGAAGTTGCTACATACGTGCTGTTTTGTCGCTATGCTGTTTTGACGCCGTGCTGTTTAGACGCTGGGCTGTTTTGACCGTGCTGTTTTGACCGTGCTATTTTGTCGCGTGCTGTTTTGTCGTGTGCTGTTCTGTCGCGTTCCCGTTTTTGTATATGTATGCGTGTTTGTTTTACCACAGTATACCTAAAATATTTCGTTATGTTCGACCTAAAATAAAGGTACAAGCACAGAGAAAATAATGCAGGTTATACAGAGGTACGGACGGACACTTTTATTGATTATTTAAATGCTGTTTCCATCTGGAGCCGTCCGAAACTGGGACAGAAGAGACACAAGGCAGAAATAAAACGGCGGTACCCCCATTATCTTCATCCGCACATTCTTTGGAGGAACTGTCATTAGACAACATTTGAATAATGTTTAAATTGTAATAAAATGCGCAACGAAAGATAAATTGCACAACACGGAATGTCGAGATGAGCTTCATCCGAATTCTGGCTGCCAGTTTCACAGGAATAAATGCACACAAATGCTTTTCCTGCCGTCCTGCGCCGGGATAGAGGATAATGAAATTCCTTGGTTAGAAAATAATGACGACCACACACCACATTTTGATATCTTTTTTGTTTTGTCGCGGTGTTACAGCATATGCAGTTTCCGTTCTCTTTCTTTTGCCGAGTACCTGAATATTCTATTTCAGGCCAGAATATAATTACATGGCTTTTTTTAAACGTAAATTGAGCGGTGATTGTCGCTATGCGCGCTGGAAGGTGCTTCCAATTAGGTAATGTTGATGACATCAATAATCAATCAATAATAATGGGTCGTTCGTGCGCCACGAACCAAGTTTTAAAGATCAGCCAGAATTGCCAATAGCTGTCAGGACAAGCATTGTCAAATGCGTTTAATGACTATTTTGTAAGCCTAGTTAAAGAACGTCCCGAGTCAGATGCTTGCAAGTGTATCAATGCTCGAAATAATCAATTCATGTTGCTTATGCCTGTTACTGCTTCAGAGGTAATATCTGTCTTTATTGTACTAAAAATAGAAAAAGCTGCTACTCCGATGGATTGCAGATCAAACCGGTTAAATATGTAATTGATCTTATTTATCTTCTCTTAGCACACATATTTTTCATAAACGGCTTGTTTTCTTGTCAAATGCTACTAGGGAAGTTGCATTTGACAAGAAGAGAAAATAAAAACATAAAGAAGGAAATAAAAACGAACTGGGAAATTATCGACCTGTTTCAATTCTGTCTGTTTTGTCCGAGGGTTTAGAAAAAGTAATACTACTTCGAATGACAACATTTGCTGATAATCATTACTTAATTAGCTCGTCGCAGTTTGGTTTTCGTAAACAACGATCCACACAACTGGCTCTCTTTGCGCAGAAAGAACATATACTTAGAAATTTTGATAAAAAGGAAACTCACTCTCGGTTTATTCGTAGACTTTACTAAAGCGTTCGACTATCTAGAATCTAGATCATAATTTGCTACCAAAGAATTTGATATGTATGGATTTCGTTGCCATGTATCAAAACTTCTACGTTCATATTTCTCTTCCCGCAGTCAGTGTGTTCATATAGACGGCCACTCATCTGAAATAAAACCGATTGAATCGGGAGTTTCCCAGGGGAGCATTCTCGGACCTTTTCATTTAATATATTTATAAATGATATCGTAAATATTAGTCACTCAACTCAATATTTTTATTTTTGCAGACGATGCGAGCTTATTGTTTGATGGTGATGACACGTCGGAGCTTATTGATGACGCCAATGAAACACTAGAAAAGCTTGATAGATGGAGTAAACATAATGCATTAACAATAAACGTCGTTAAGACAAAGGCAGTTATATTCCGACCGTGAATAAACAAATCAATATTACCGAGGAAATTTTTATAAATTCTCAAATAAAAATTGTTCCCTCGTTTAAAACTTTGGGCGTTATTTTTCAAGAAAATGTGTCATGGGACGACCATATTAATCATACCATTTCGAAATTTTTTAGCATCATCGGTATTCTGTATCGTCATAAACACATTTTACCACTTAGAACAAACTTAATATCGTATAATTCATTATTTTTCCCATTTAATATATGGTCAACTCATATGGGGCACTATTACCTTTACTTACCTACTAAAACTAAACTCTTTATGTTACAAACAATATATTAAGAAGTATCTCTAATGTGCCATTAGAACATCCAATATGATGATCTGCTTAGTCAAATTGGTGTGTTGAAAATTTTTGAATTATATAAATATTGTTTATGTGCAAGTTATAAAAAAGGAAAAAATTTATCCCAATATCGCCCTAAAAACTTAGCGAAGTTAACAGATAAAATTTATATTTACCCAACACGAATTAAAGAACCTTGGGAAGTACCCTTTTCTAGAACAAATTGAGGCCACCAAAGTTTAAAATATACTTTGCCGACTATCCTTAATCAACCTAGTAGGCAGGAAATTGAATTTAGCAATACATCGGTGAGCATCGTACGGGAAATGTTTATTTCAAATGTTTATTTCGAGCCAAATTGTCCGCAATAAACGCTAAAATCTGTTGAGTTGTTTTCTTTCGCGTTTATTTCAGTGAGGCTCAAACTTTATGTGTATGTTTTCACTATTGTATAAATTGTATCAATATGCTACTTATCTTGTATACGTTAGTTCGTTTTTGTAATGTTTCTCAAATATGTAGTGCACATGTCATGTTTTATTTTTGTGTAATTTATTTGGTGCCTGCATCGCGACTGCTGGTTTAGATGGCTCGGGGCTCGTGAAGCTGTTTTTACAGCTTTTTTCCCATGTCACCTTATCAACATTGTTTTTGTTAGAAAAAAAATAAAGGTACTATTATAATTCTCAAGAGGAGCGGGTGCAACTCTGAGAGAAGTCAACTTTATCTTTATGTTCACGTCGTGATAGAACGCATAGGGATGCTTAAACATTAGCACCCGTATTCACCAGGCTTGGGTAGCACCTGTTTAAGCACTGACTAGCGACGTCATCGACTAAAATGATCACGTGGCGAGCGATAGTCGCCGCTAAGTGAGCGCTTGGGAGTCACCGGTCGTGTTTAGGGCCTAGACACCCCGCGCGACTAAGAAGTCGACTAACAAATCTTAGTCATGGGGTAGGGCTAGTTTAGCCGGTGTTTAGCGGGTGACTAGCAACTCAGCGCCATGACCGACTCGAATACCACCACTGACCGCCAGCGCTAACGAAGCACTTACTGTCTCGGAACGCTTGGGGGACACATCTAGAAAGAATTATGGTTTTATGTAATCCGTTTCAGATTCGTACGCAAGATCGAGATTGAGTGATTTAGAAACCCGGAGATAAACAGAACGGCTGAAGTTTCTTCATAATATGATACAATGTAATTTACGACTGCGTCTCTGTGATTACGCTTAATTTAACGAAACAAGGCCCACGAGAGGCAAACACCAACTAACACTTGTCGAATCATTGTGTCAAACCACTTTTTTTAAAGCATCCTTCATTCCTAGAACCACGTGTGAGTGGAATAAGCATCCTGAAAGTGTTGTAAATTTGAGATCATTAGATAGTTTTAGTGAAGGACTACTCTCGCACTTTGTTGAGTAGTGGCTCCGTCTGTTTGTTTGCACTGCTTCCGGTTGTTTTTGAATATTGATCTTGTACACCTCCTGCCTGGGCGTTCTACAGAATGCTGGCAGTATCACGAAATAAATTAATACATAAATTAAAGAGGCAAATATTGTGTAAACAGCCACCTTCGACGGTTAGAGATACCACTAAAGAGATCTCAGCAGGGCGCTAGACGACGAGAAAAAACGCATTTACGGGCGCTTCCATGTTTGTTTATGTCGCTGGCAATGCGGCTGCCGTGATTCTCTCTTGCGTTTTTTAGCTTTTTCTTTGTAAAACTTTCTCTCGGACAATTAGTCTCATTGTAACTTTTTTTTTTCTGACAAACATTTAAATATTAGTTTTTATACGATAAAACGCCCATTTACGCAGCGGCGTTTAAGTACGCGTAAGCTTAACCAATCTATTTATGTCACTTCCGCTTGTTAGTTCTGACTATATAGTCACCCGCTCACTTCGCGCTCGTGAATACCGCAGAACTAGTCGATCCTTAGTCGCTGATTTTTTTCTCTTAGTTCGCAACTACTTAGACGCGATACTAACTTTAAAACAGCGCTAGTTAGTCACGACTGGTGAATACGGCTGTAGCTTTCGAATTGCTTCCTATATGCTCACTCCTGCGCTTTGTCGTTTCTCTCACTAAATTTAATTTATTCGCGGGCTCATCCATTACCATAGGTTTGCATGGACCGTCTCACTTACGGCTAACATCACCGATTTAGAAAATGAATTACTGGACGATATTTTCTCTGTGACATCTTCTAACCGTTTCAGCTCTGTACGGCACTCGCCTACCGCTTTGTTGCGTCCATCGCTGATTCTATGCAAATTTATATTGTGAGAACTGCCATAGCACCTGTATAGGACTTGTCCTACCTCCATTTTGTTTTAGAGGGGGGATTAATAATTGGACTTACTTAAAAATTACTTTGTGAAAGGCGTAATATGAAAAAAAAAATTGTCTGAGAAAAATATGATTAACTTTTTTTTTATTAGCTTATACAATGCATTTCGTCGATGATCTGTGCGTTTGAAATGTTCTCCATGATTTTTTTCTACGCGCCTAATTACGCTATTCATACTTTTATAGTCGATCTTATTTAATGTTTGCACCCTTTATTTATGTTGACTTTTTTTTTTCCATCCGTCAAAATTCTTCTTTGATTGTGTGTATCCAATGCATCGACTCCAAGTTGCCCTACCAACACTATCCACTCCACTCCCTGGAAGGGGAATGTTGTTAATGGGTGCCCTGTATTTTTGCCACGTTTATTATGAAATACTATATGAGGAGAGAGAAAGGAAAAGATAGAGAAGGGAAGTTAAGTAGACAAGAAGAGCGAAAAAGAGAAAGCCAAAGGGAGAGGGATAGAGAGAGAGCGATTAAGTACATTTCGCACCCTTCATATAGTACTCAGCGAATCGTGATCCTCAAGGACATTAAAGCTCTAAGGAATTGCGGGCGTAGCACATTTTTTGCAACGAAAGCGCAGTGTGTCGCGCGCCCAAATAATACAGCAGAGAGTATATCGAAGAAAGAGAAAAAACATAACAAAGGCGCGAAGTCAGATCGCGCTTTTTTACTGATGCAGTAAAAAACGCTGATGCTTTTACGAACAATAATAAAAGGAAAGAGGTTAGGAAGTAATTTCTAAAACTTCAGAAAAGTTATAAACAGGAAAGAAAATCGAAAATTAAAGCGCCACCAGTCCAGCATTGAACACAAAGTGAAAACAAATTGACGTTTTTAGCTGCGCCAAACATTCGAGACTCGGTCTGCCGAATGGACAGGCCGCGAGCGTAGTTCCACGCTGCCAGATGTTACCAAGTCTTAATACAGTTCCAGGCCGACGTGCCCCAGAAAGAAACCTATTGACGGCACTTTTTTTTTATTTCCACTGCGCGTCTAACGCTGCTTTTAGACGCCATCATGGAGCCGAAGGAGGTGGGTCCTTTGTGCCCACAAACAAAATGCCAAGGTGACGAGATGGGTTGACGTTGAGATCCTGTGCGCTACATGACTACGAGTACTGCTCGGTTGTTCTTGGGCACGGACCGCTGTCAGCGAAAGGCGTTGCGCGCAGTGGGACGTGGATTAGGCTCCCGCGGGATCCGGAAACGAGGCCAAGACCGTAAGCTTGAAAGACAGGCTTGTGAATAAACACAACGTTCGGGTGAGTATTTTTATTTCTTTTTGGTGTTTTCGCATTTTTTCCCCTTCGTGAATGGATGAAGACGCGTGGGGGCCTGAAGGATCTGGAACAGTGCAGTTCAATTTGTTTGGTTACCCAGAGGAACCCGTATTTAAGTCGCTCGAATGGGACAACATTGAAGGGGGACTATCTATATACACTCTTAGAAAGCAGAGTTCGCCATTGCTACAAATCAAAGTTATTACTTGCTTTTGTTACCTGGTATTACATTTCGATGTAACTGAAGGTAGTAACAGGTATATTTTAGCTTGAGAAGTTAAGGCCCGTTCACACACTTGCAACCGAGTACGACCGAGAGATACAAGACCGGTTGAAACCTCTTCAATTTCTTAGAACCAGAGAACACACTGGCACGCTATCGCCATCTATGCGGTGTCCCTGGAACTGTATTTGACAAGAGCGAAGGTTTTGCGGGATTTCCTAGATCGAGTGTGCGTAATACCTATGAGAAAGGCCCGTTTATAACGTTGACAAAGGTTCTTTCGAGCCAAGGAAGAAAGTATAATGCGCGAGAGAAATAGAAATTATGCTGGACCGCCAAGTTTACACTGCTACCCAATAGATGGCGCCAGTGTATCCTCTCGTCGTAAGAGATATTAAGAGGTTCAAAGGCCGTCGGTCTTAACAAATCGCAAGTTTCTGAACGGGCCTTTAGTTGCTCTATAGGACCTATGTAGGAACACATTGGTGTTCGTTCTCAGTGCCCGAATTTCTTTCTTTTGTTTTTTCGTGCCAAGCAGTTCTTCAGTACACGTAATTAACTGGGTATACTTCATTTATTTTCCATAATTGACACATGCACCACGTGATTTGTTTGGGGAAAACTGGGGGTTCTTGTGTCTGCTGTCCCGCGGAGCAATTGGGAGTGCCAATATCTGCTATCTCGACGAGTAACAAGGGCGAAAATATGTTTAGACTCATATCACGGCGTACTACGTGTTGACGTTTTGCTTAATTAGTGCCACATTGCACACTTTATTTCTAGGTAAAAAGGTCGTTCGCCGAGCCAATCATTGGCTTTCCGAGTGCGCTGTGGGCAGGTAGACGCAAAAACACGTATTTTTAGAAATAGTTCTCCGTGCCAGCTCTGGTTCCTGGCCGCCACTATAGCGCCCCGTAGTTTTATTAAGAGGGAAGGGGGGTGCAACGATTTCCGGACTTCGGTCGAAAATTTGTGGAAGTTGTCCTCTAACACTTCTGAAGTAATGAACAGAAAACCGATTTCGCCTGCGTGTCCTAGTTGTTGTGTAAAAAAAAAAAAAAAAGATAAATATAGGCATTTCTGGCACCCCTCAACTCACTCCCAGTCTTCAGGGTCAGACCTGGTCGCACTCCTAGTGATGTAATTCGGGGTGCCGCGTAGGTTCCCGTGTGCTCTCTCGAGGGACGTTTCCTCTCCCTCTCTCTGCGTACATTAGCGGGCGTTATGCTGCAGCTTAGAGCCGAGCGAGGTCACGTAAGCTTTTCGCCGTAGTTCCTTTGGACTGCCACTCGCGGCTGCAGGTGGAGGACAAAGCTCGACTGGCTTTGCGATTATGCAGCGGAATCGCGACATTCTTTAATGAAGGATATGTTTTCTCTATCCTCCGGGACACGATAAACAACTTAAAAATGACAAGACGTTGCACCCCCCCCCCCCCCCCCTTGTTTAAGGATGAATATTTGCTCATAATACGCACTGAGCTGAGACAGTCGACGTCACTGAGCATGACCCCGGAAAGAGCCCGTGAGGATGGTAATAAAGTGGTGAGTTGGGCTAGTTGGTTCATTACGGCACTAAATGCGTCATAAAATTACAGCAAGATCCACTAGAGGATTCTTAAGGAATGCGTTAGCATGACCCTTGAAAACGCCACACACGTCCCCCTTTGGGAAACGCGAACACTAACCCCTTCACTTTTTCTTTTGGCTTTCTCTTTTTCTTCTATTTCTTGCTGCCTTTTTTTTTAGCCTCATTACGGGGTCAGTGTTAGCGTTTGCCAAAGGGGACGTGTGTGGCGTTTCTGAGGGTCGTGCTGACGCATTGCTAAATAATCTATGGATGAATCTTCCTGTAATTGTTTCACCCCTTTTCTGTAGTCTCTGCCTGTCAGAGTACGTTGACGCCCTTGGACACGGTCATCTGTAATACTCGTGGAAAAAACCACATCCATACCACTCCTGGAAGGAACCGCACCCATATCACTGGTGGTGAAAACCGCATCCATAGTTTTAACTACACACACACATCGCAGCGCACGCACCGGTCCTACGGAAACTTAGAACGAAGAAAAACCTGCGACGGCAGAGCGGCAACTGTGCAGAGGCTCACAGTGGTGTCACAAGGAAGGGAGGGGGGGGGGGGGGGCGGACTGCCCCGGGTGCAGCTGGACAGTGAAAAGGGGGGGGGGGGGGGGGTCGCGGCGGGCTAGCCCTTTGGATGCCACTGACCCTAGTGACGCAACTGCGCCCGCATTCCACCGTGCCGCCGCGCAACACGTCCTGGATAACAAAGCTGTAGTGCTGAATGAGATCACGTCATCAGAGAATGCCAACGCCGGACCCAGATTGGACAGGACGATCACGTCAACGTTGGGCTCTAAGTTGACGCTTGTCTCGAAGCCAAGCGCTGACGCGGCACTCGTTTCCAATTTGAGTCTAGCGTAGTCCTTCTCTGATGACGCGATCTCATTCAGCACTTAGACTTTGTTATCTAGGGGGTATTGCGCGGCGCCTCCTCCTCTTTGGCTCCGCTCCCCCTGTGCGCGTGACTTTGACGAAAACCAAAGGGCTCGTTTCGACCAAAACCCGGTTCTGTCTTTCAGTTTGTTAGCTACGGGGAGAGAGGGAGAGGGAAGGGGTAGACGCGGGCTGATATCAGCACTTCGGACCAATAGGAGCGTCATAAGCGTCACCCTCCCTTCCTCTTTCTCCTTCTCTCCATGTAGCTGACAAACGAAAGACACCGCCGGATTTTCGTCAAAACGAACGTTAAAAAAAGGACAGGGCAAACACGAAGACAACACAAGGCGCCTTGTGTTGTCGTCGACTTTACTCTCTCCCTATCTTTGAGCGATTTTAGTGCGCCAAGAGGAGCGTTTTGGAAGCATGCTTTGGACTGTTTTTGCAACTAGAAAGAAGTCGGCTGTACTCGCGTTCTATTCGTGAGAAATGTATACACTTGTCTTAGTTTATCTGCTGTCGTAAATGAATGATGTATATAAATATAAGAAGGCGTTTCCCGTTTTTTTAGGCTAAAAAAGGTTTCAAACTATAGTATATAATAAAAAGACAAGTATTACTCTATGAACTTTAAAGTGAAAATAAACGTATATTCTACGCAGCCTACGCTAAGAGGTAATTGTACCAATCAATCAGCGTTGAAAGAGCAAGTCGCTAGGAATCTTTTTTTTATGATTGATTCAATGATGAAGCAACACGTACAGAAACATGTGAAACACTATGATGAAGCGCTTTTGACACTGTCTGATTTGTCCCATTAACTCGTAGCGTCGGCTGCATCTGGACAGGAAGGTACACTGCAAAAAAAAACATATATAAAACACTTAATAATTAGATTTCCACGTTGTTGTTTTTTTTTTGCGCAATATTTACGTCGTTAGACAAAATTTAGGCGCAAATTAGGTGGAGGTCGCAGCCCACTGAGCCCCCGCCCCGTGCTTACAAGGTGCTTACATCTCACATTGGCTGGAGAGATGATTGACGTGTGAAAGGTTGGTTGTAAATGTTTAACTCCGTCCCGTAATAGTATATTAATCGACTAGTATTTTATGTTTGAGCACCAAATAATCAACAGAGAGTCATTACTGCTTTTAAATGTATTCTGAGATTGCTTCTCATGCTTTGGTTTGAAACGGTAACAAGCATGGCTGCATGCGACTGCGGTGTGCTGAACGAGATCGTAAATTTTTATTAGTGCGATCGGTTTTGAGTTCACCGAGGTGTTTAGAGATAGATCTCCTCAAACGACGTAGTTTGCAACAAACAACTGCTTCAAGTACGCCCCCTCGGAAGCGCTGTGTAGGTGCTTGTTCTCGTGGCGGCAGTGGCCTGAGACTAGCGTCCCAGATCAAGGTTTTGGTCGATCTGGCTTGATTTCTTTTTGTGCGCGTGTTGATGCCGAATAAAGATGTCGGTTCCCGTAAGCTCGGCACCGCTGCTCTATGAATTGTGCAACCGTCGTCATTGCGAACATGGTTTCAATATCGGGAAGTTACCTACGCAGGTAAGAATTTGAGAGCCATTTGGTTGGAAGCAATCCGACGTTCGGCTCGCACCAAGTTTGTCTAGATATGTTCCCGTCATTCCGCTCCGAATGGCAAGTTTTCAAGTTTTGCAGTGCACCTGGCTTACCAAAGCGAATATTTTAAGGTCACGTTTTAATGCTGCGTCATGACGCTCACCCACCTTGCTCGCGAATACCAACTAGAGAAAACAATTAAAAAGAAACACAAAAAACGAGAACGGTAAAGTTAGAAGGTTCGCATAATTATTTTGTTGATTTTTTTTTAGTTCTCTCGGCCGCTTATTACGCACATCGATAGACCCTGACAGATACTTGTATTAGATCGTGGCCGGTGCATGATGGAACGCTAGAACGCCGCTTTCATAGTCACGTCTTCTGAGCGTTGCAGAAGTTTTTAGGCGCCGGATGAATAGCAGACGGACGGAGGCGAAAATGGACGCCGACGCGCAGCTTCCGTATTCGCGTCTCACGGCGTTGCAGGCGACGATAGACGCTGGTGAAATAGCAGACGATGCCGGAGGCTGCCGCTCGACTGCTCGCACTAGCAGGCGGTGTTAGACCTCCAGATTAGACGCACCGGATGACGCGAGAGGGAGACGCTACGCTTGTTAGCCTGTTCGGTCGAGCAGCCAAGCCAGTCCGAATCCAGTAGTAATGGGCGGGGCCACTGATCTGTGGGCGGGGATCAGAGCAGGCTGTATGATTTCTACCTAAACTGCGTCCAATGGCGTAAATACTGCGCGAATTGTTTTTCGTGAAAATGATATTTCAAATGTACGTATACCCATTTAAATTTTTTTCTCCTTGCCCTAATGATAATCAAGAATAAAAAATATAAATTATTGAACACATAAAATATATGACGCCAAATTTTCTGGCCCACGTAATCTTTCGCTTTTAGGAAACATGTTGCTGTTATAGGTGAAAAGTAAATAAAAAATACGCCTCGCTATTAAAAGAAACAAAAAAAAACCTTCAATTACTTGTGTTTTTTTAACAAAAAAACTTCCCCGAAATGCGAAAAAAAAAAGATATATTTCTTTGTGGCCGTTTGTGGAGAGCTTCAATGCTGAAGGCTCCTAACTGATGACTCTCTCCTTGAAACTATGTGTATATGCATAAGCCATAAGCTCCGCTCCTACTACATATTTTCGTAAATTTTTCCATCACCCTTTGAGTTTGTTTCGTGCATCCTTCGCTCCATCAAAAATTTCCCAACTCCCTCACAGAATCCCTTTCCCCTCTCCCCTTTTACAGATTTCTTAAACGAGATTTACGAAGCTAAATACAACCTCCAAGACTAGACGCGAGACGCATTAATTAAAACTCTGCCACCAAAACACGAACTAGCCAAGTAAAAAGAAAACAACGAAGAGACGGACCCATAATAACAAAAAATACCCAGCACCCACGTGCTCCTTTAAAACGTTGTTTGTCTTCTTTAGGAATTTCAAACATGCGCTCGTTTGTCTCCGACCGTGACATTAGCGGCCCCACTAAATGATCGACGAGTCTGACGCCCGGAATGCGAGATATGCGATCAATTGAGTGTCGTTCATGCTAGACGTTGATCTTTATCCCGTCTGGGGCCACCCACGTATCTGGTAAACACGAATAAATCATGTACGAACGTTACACGACCCACAAGTTCGCCGGTGCAGTGCGGTTCGTGCTACACGGAAGGCTAGAGGGGAGAGGCGAGCTTCCTTCTCTCCCCGCCAGCCTTTCGTGTACTAAAGTGGAAAGAGTTTACAACACTGGACGGGTGCGGCGTGCCCCAGACGAATAGGCCTATACATTGTTCAAGGACAAGCGTCGAAGTGGTTTTGTTTTATTTCCCCCCCCCCCCCCCCCTAACTTAGGATTCACGGGGGACAAACCTATGTGCGCCGTTCCAGCTAAACAACCAGCGTCAGGATTCCGACACGTGATTTCTTGGTGTATCGCAGCGGGGCCCTCTGCATTCTGTTGGCTTCACTATACGGGCAGCGAGTGTTCCAAAATGCGTCTTTGGCGCCTCGGAACGCGAGGAGGGGCACGCCGATCAAGGGACAACACAGACAACGCGCACGATGACGAGGCAACCGAACGCGCGCCGTCATTGGCTGCGGTCGGGGTGAAGACAAAGGCACGTGGACGGATTTTGTGGGTAAACAAGCACGCGAGGTGCACAAGGAGCAGACCAACTTGCGTGCCGTATAGTCACCGAGGGCTTAAAAACGCAGGGCGTGAACTATTTTGGTTATACGACGCTTGCTCCATGATTGGTTCATCATGGTTTTTACCGGCTTACGTCGCAATCTCATTGACTGCGTAGCGCTAATCAGATGATCGGAACTTGCCACGATAACTCATCAAACTTAAAAAAGTGGCCCACCGCGGTGCCATCGAATGTATTGTGTTTTACCGTATGTCAGAGCGTTGCAGACACTACGGACCGATGGGACCAACCGGGCAGCTACAAAAGCGCACCGTCCCGGAATTCGTCTTCCTTCTGCACGTGTGCCATCATCGGCTAAACCAATAAAGCTCGGTGAACCTGGCGTGTCCTTGCGTTTTAGTGTGTGTGTGTGTGTGTGTGTGCGCGCGTGCGTGCGTGCGTGCGTGCGTGCGCGTGTGCGTGTGTGTGTGTGTGTGTCTATCTAAAAAATCAAATTAGTCGTTAGTTGTTTATACAGCAGGAGGTTAGTCTGCCAGAACATGGCGACATTGTTACCCACTGTAGATGATCGATTTAACCAGTGCAGTACGACTGCTAGCCTGGGGTCTTTAACGTGCACCACGCAGTAGTGATACACGACCGCACGCCGGTACGATGCTTATCCAGATCGAAACGGGCAGGAGTGGGGCTCGAACCCAGGATCCCTGGGTTCTGGAGCGCGAGCTTTCGCCCCACGCGCGTCGAGCTGGGTGTGCGTTTTAGCCGGCTCCCTACGGGCTCATTCACACTGGAAGCGGATCCGCGTTCGCAAAGCGGTTGTGAACGCGGTTGTATAAAGATCCAGTGCAAATGCACGCGCACTTGATGTCATCGAGTGCGCGTGTAATTGCACTGGATCTTTATACAACCGCGTTCGCAACCGCTTTGCGAACGCGGATCCGCTTCCAGTGTGAATGAGCCCTACGGGAGCCAGAGTTGCGCGTCCATCCCCGTAGCGCCGTCTTTCCTGCACAGCATGTTGATCCTGCTCCTCACGTGACTGAATGCGGCGAATAGTGGCGCCGCGCGTTCAAGGCGCGTGGCGCGTTCAAAAGCAGGGCTACCTGCGGCGGGGCGCGTGCAACGTCTACTTTCCTGCACGGCACTTGATCCGGCTCCTCACGTGATCGGATCTCGGCGAATAGCGGCGCGGCGGCGCGTGGAAAACAGACGCGCAAATCTGGCTCCCGGGAACACTACTTTAGCCCACTCGGCCACCGATCCCCCCCCCCCCCCCCCCCCTGTGTCTATCTAACATTTTAGTGAAAAACTTGAGACAGGTATTGACAGGCGACGACAAGGAAGAGAAAGAGAACGACTCAAACACAGCGTATCTCTTGTAAGCCTTTAAAGTTGGGGTCACGCTGCTCGTAGGTTATGCAAAAGACGGTGTGCAAACGCGAATCACCGCAATATTCGAGGTTCCAATGCCGCGTGCCCAAGTTTCCTTCTTGAACTCATTGCCACGCGCCATTCGAAGCACGGATCTCGTGGTGACTCGCGTTCGAATCTATCGGTTGCCACACTGTCTCTTGTATGAAGTATAAGCAGCTGTGACGCCGGCCTAAAGGCCGACGTACAACCTCGGTTTTTTTTGTTTTTTTTCAGGGAAGATAATACCCTTAGCGCCCTCCTCTCCTTTGCTGCAAGGAAGTCGTGTTAGGGCAACTTGAAAAAAAGGAGTGTGGGAAAGTAGAAAGCGCGAAGTGTACGTCAAATACTTTACTAGGGGGAATATATTCCACTCCGCTCATTTGCCTACTGAGCCGAATCCAGCCCTGACGGAAGGGAGGTCCGCGTCACGTGGATGATCGCTGCGGCCGCGGCGGTGTCGTCTCCAACTCCACCTAAAGCCCCTTCATGTTTCAAAAGTAGCGCAAGGTGCGTCAATGCACGAGGCACGTGCAACGTGCAACCCTTGGGAAAGATCATGGCGGCACAGCAAGCTAAGTATTTGGCGCAGCAGTGAGCTAGATTTTAGACGACATGTTCTTCCTAGAAGTGGCGCACGTGTCTCGAGCATTTCCACAATAATGAATTTGGTATGTAAAACCACCACCGTCATCCTCATCATTTACCGCCCGATAGCCGGGACCTCCACGACGCTAGATGGCTCTTGCCAAGCCCAGAAAACCTGTCCGCGCCGAGGCTATTGTATTTGAGAGGAGTGGAATGTATGCCCCCTAGTAAAGTATTTGTTTATGTCGTCATTTAATGACGCTGACTTGCGCCTCCCCCCCTTTCGAGTCCCGACGTTCCAATGATATAGGAATGGAGGTCTCAATATGTTTATAATAAATAGTTCTCACCACCCAGTGGCGTCACAAGGGGGGGGGGGGGGCGGGGGGGGGGGGGCGGACCGCCCCGGGTGCAGCGCTCAGGGGGGTGTCACGGCGGGCCACGAGGGGGGGGGGGGAGTCGCGGCGGGCCACGCGAGAGCGGGGGGGGGGGGGGGGGGGGTGTCGCGGCAGGCTACCGCCCCGGGTGCCGCTGACCCTCGTGACGCCACTGTCACCACCACCGACTTATGGTGAAATGGAGTATAACCAACAGCTTTAGTTTGACGCAATTCCTCTCCAATCCCCGAGACCCACTAGAGCGACAAACAGAATTAACCGACACCCACAAGCCGCAGGCACATGTTGCCAACAGGTGAAGGTGTCTTTGGCATGTTTGCAATCACTCATGCTTACTTCACGGGCTCCGAGAGACTGCAGGCCAGACAAAAGTACCTTCGCGTGCATGCCACACGTGATTGAGGCCTGTCAGTGTCGGTTGTTTCTGTTTGTCACTTTAGTGGGACTCGAGAACAAGCGTCAGCAGTACCCTTACTATTTGAGCATCGGCATTTTACATCGCCGATGAAATAACATACCTCCCTACGTTTCTCAATGCGTTTTTTTTTAATTTGTCTATAGTTCATGGCGGTATGCACAATCCTCTCTCTCTATGCAAATAACCATTCGAATGTCATGACTTGCTGACACATCGAAATGTTTTCTTTCTTTTTCAGTTACCCTTCAATTTCTTTAGGTCCAGTTTCTCCTGCCACCTTGAGATTTTCTTCGCTTCTGCGAGAATAACAGTTTCTCAGAGAAAATTTTGCTTTTCACATTTAATAATTGCAACGTTAACAACAACACTGCTACCCTTAAACCCCACTCCCTATCAACAACAACAACAACAACAACGACGACAAGAACAAGAACGACGACAACAACAACAACAACAACAACAACAACAACATGTTTCCCCTTCGAGGTTTTCATCTTCAAACAATCCGCGTTTTTTTTTTTTTTTTTTCGGCGAAAACTAAAAATATTTTGGCTTTCCATTTCGAAAGCAGGACACGACAGGGCAATAAACGAACCATCGATGAGCAAACAAAACCGCTTCTTCTTATTTTTTTTGGTCGTTATCTTTAACCTTTACCACATCTGATATGACCGAGACATATATAAATCAACCTGGCCCGCGATGACGCCGACAACCTCCTCGCCATTGATATGTAGCTTGTCAGATCTGATCAACCGCTACCGCTCCCCTCCCCCCCCCCCCCCCCCCCATCCCCCTGTGAAAGATCGTAAAACGTGACTCCCGGGGGTTGTACTCATCCGATGCCACCAAGAAGACAAAGGCCTGCGCATGACGTCATCGCTAGTGGCTCCCCGACCCGCCAAAAGAGGAAAACACGCTGAAGCTCGTTACCGAAAAAAAGTAACGAAATACGCCACTCGTTACTTGCTAATAAAGCGAACGCGTTACCGACCTACGTTACCTGAAAATAAACGGAACGCGTTACCCTTACCGACAAAGAGTAACGCACGTTACTTTTGCGGTACTTTTTATTTATATATATGAATTAACATGTTTTACTTTTTTGACGTCAGAGGTACGCGTAAGCGCCACATTTCAAGATACATTATGGCCATGCAGAAACTGAACATAATCAACTTTTTTTTTTTACGCCATTCCATCTAAATACTCACGAGAACAAAAAAACAAAGAAAAGCGGTCAATACTATAAAAAGTTTACATGGCCTGGCGAATAAAAACACACAAAATATTGAAGTGTAAGTTTTTTTCGAGTGTTGGAAAGAAAATGTAACGAGTAATGTAATTACGTTAGCCGTTACTCAAAATAAGTGACGCAAGTACGTTACCCGTTACCGTTTTGAAAAGGTAACGAGTACGTGACGCGTCACGGAAGAAAAAAGTAACGCGTTACCACCAACACTGGTTGTCAGACTCTGCACGACGCCCTGAGTGCGATGCTCGCAAGTAAGGCGACGCCGTGTAGATCCACTAATGATGACGTGTTTTTTTTTTTCTTCTTTTTTTTTGGAAAAGGGGGGGGGGGGGGGCTTGTGTTTCGAGAGAGGTATAAGCTCGCCCCGTCCTTCTCTCCTTGTGCATGCAGACAAATGAGCGACTTAAATGTAGTTAATTTTTTTCTGAGCGCACACGTGCGCGCGCGCTTTGAGGTTGGAAATAGTTTGGATGTGCAAAAAACATCGTGTAACGAATACATAGAATCGCCGGCCGCGCACAGAATACATAACTTGGCCTGCCCTTGCTATCTCTGAACCGTCTGGCTTGTTTTTATTTTGTCTAAGAAAAAAAAATGTCACTTATTATCATCTTAGTTATAGTCACATTTCACGTAACGTAACAGTGTTATTTGCCACCGCTTCACGCTACTTTGTTAAAAGAAAGAGAGAGAGAGAGAAAATAAAGGCTCAGACATATTGCATGTTCGTACGAAATCGCCATAGCTTCCACATTTCGCGAATGTTTAGATTTTCTCGAAATAAGAGGCGAAAGGAAATTCGCGACGTTCAAAAGCTTTCAGAATCTCACAAAATCTCGAGAACTTTAGAACTTACGAATACCATACCTATCGCAATTTTTTACTCTCATTCGAGATACGTACCAGCACTATATGTGAAACTGCCGCACCCGAAATGTGTACTTTGATAAGAAACGAAACAAGGACAATTTGTTTCTGCGTGGTTTTTGACATTCAGCTAACAAACTGGTGCCACCAAGAGAAGGAGTAGTCTTCGAGGTTAAATTTGAAGTGGTAGCACGATCATGGTCGGGTAAATTCATACCCCTCGTTCATGGTAAAGACAAGGCAAGATATTAAGATGAACATGTATAGCAGAGCCAACCCAAAGTTAACTGGTCTTTGTATGCTTGTCTACGCAAAAAATATGTATAGAGTTTCACCCACAAGGTGGCTATAGCTACATCTACCGGAACGAATGTTGGGTTTTATTAACCGGCGGGGCGATTTTTATTTGGGAACATAGCCCTATCTGTAATTCTCCATAAAGATGCCATCAGCGTTTCGTGCGCAATGTTTGTCTTGTCTGTCTGTTTGTGTGTGGGTGTTCTGGGCATGCGTGGCATCGTCTGAGTAACTCGCTAGTCGGCCTCCGTCTTTACGAGGCAAACTTGAACGATTTTACGACTCTGTCGTCCTGTGCTTTCGCTGTTTGTTGTCTTTTGAATAATTTTGAAGATAATTCGACGTAAAAGGACGCCGCTAGGCGTTTTGTTTTTGTTATGTAGAGTAACTTCAAATTTGAACAGGATGTTACTGTATGTACTCGCATCGACAACGTCTGTAAAGTTCGTCCAATTTTCGCGTCGCCAGTTTCGTTTCTTAACTCCACCTTGCCATTAACAATAACAGACTGGAATAGCCTGCCTAACAGTATCGTGACCCAGACAGATCATAACACATTCATATCCCAACTGACCATTCATCTGCAGTTGCACTAATAGCAAAGTCATTTCATGTTTATAGAAATGTTTCATTTGTGTATTTTTCTGTTTAATCAGCTGTCTTTCCTTAAAAATGTTTCGAGTGTTTATATTTTTTTTCCTGTTTTTGTAGCTTATATAACAATGTTCTCCAGAATGTGCCCCACTTTTTGTTTGTTCCTTTATATAATGTTTTTTCAGCGAGTACCCCCCACCTTGTGTAATGCCCGTAAGGGCCTTCAAGGTTTAATAAATGATGGTGATGATGATTATAACCTTCGCTGTTTATGACAGACGTCTTCTGGTCTACTGGCTCGGGGGAGGGGGTGTAATGTATAAAACGAAACAGGGGGTTTACTTACTTTTTTTTTTACTTACTTGCTCCCTCAGGGCCCGAAGGCACTGCAAACGAGAGTAGGCTAGAACGTCTGAATAGCACACACAAAACAAAAATTAGGCAGGTAAACGCATAAGAAAAATTGTAAACACATACGCAACCCGTAAAGTGAAACACAGCGACAGCTGAGGTGTGATGTCGGAGCCGCTAAGGTTTCACTTCGGAGCAGATGGTCTGAATGAACGGCAAAGGTGCCAGCGCGCACCATAGAGTCCGCATAGGCGTTTCGTATTAAACTAAGTAACAGACCGGACGAAAATTCCATAGCGTTCTGGAAACAATAAGGGCGTAAATAGTAGAGAGAATTTCAGCTGTCTGAGTAAGAAAGGAGCGTGTTTTCCTACGTCACCTCGGTACAAATAGTCACACGTGCTAAACGAAAAGCGCCGATTAAACATGAACAAGGAGGTAGACAAAACAAAGTGCACTCTCAAATGAGAGTTTATTGAAACAAGCACACACTATCAATACTATCTTTCTGGCTATTCGTTTAGAAATAAAAATCCATTGTGTATCCTTAAAGGACACATGCAAAGGAAAAAAAAACATTTTTTTAAACAGCTTAGATGTAAAAAGGATGTCATAAGACAATTTTACAACAAAGAAAAAAACATTTTTAGAGCTATATTTACGGCGCTATACGAATTTGTAGTTGGCGCCCGCGGGCGCCGCGGAAAAGTGGCCCTTATTTATTACGTGACTGGCCCTCATTTATTACGTGATGCTTGCGCTCTTTCGTAAGCTTCCTATGGCCTCTAAAAGTAACTTATTCATTTTTGTTTGAAGTATAACAAAAACACTAAGATTCATAAGTAACTTTTGAGAGCCCAAAGGAAACTCCTGAAAAAGCACAGTCAGACGTGATAGACCTGTGCGCCGGTCAGATGACGGCGGCGGCACCCCGAAGCCAACGAGCTTGAGTATATCCTTAGAGTGGTAAACCGCAACCCAAGGCCTGCAGCGGAAATGGCACCCCCCCGGTTGCCGCCATCTTGCCTGTTTGCCACATTAATGATCACGTGACGTCAAGGTGGCTGAGCCCAGAGGTGGGCCAGATCAGATTGGCCAGATCACGGTAAGCAGAGCGGCCCTCTGGGGCTGCGTTCCAATCTTACTCGAATGGATCCGAGTTACTCCGGTGGATCATGTCACGTGACAAGACTGATAGAATAACTGGACGCGGGTAGGTTTTGGAACGCCAAGCTACAAAACGTTTACCCTAGAGCGAGATCAAGTAACTTTTGGACCGCGGCCGTGCTTACCGTAATCTGCCCAATGTGATCTGCCGCACCTATGGGCAGACCCATCTTAAACTCACGTGATCACTAATGTGGCAAACGGTCAATATGGCGCCAACGGGGGGGGTGCCATTTTCGGCGGCTGGTTTACCGCTCTAAGTTTACTCAAGCTCGTTGCCCGAAGCAGACGAACTTGTGCGGCGGCGGTGACGGCGGCGTGGAGAAACGCGTTGAAGCGGAGTCGCACAACCAGCACAACGCTCAGCGTGCGGCGGCGGCGTGACTTTGCGGCGGCGGCGACGCAGCGCGGCGGCGCGCGGGCCTACCACATGATTAGCGGCAGCTCCTGTGGGCGCCAACTACAAATTCGTTTTGCGCCGTAAATATAGCTCTAATCTTTTTTTCTTCGTTTTAAATTCGTTTTATAATATTCTTTTTCCGTCTAGCCTGTTTAATAAAAAAAGTTATTTTCCTTTGCATGTCCTTGAAAAACGCCACACACGTCCCCCTTTGGGAAACGCTAACGCTGACCACTTCACGTTTCTGTTTTTACTTTTTTTGGCTTTTTGTTTTGCTTCCCCTATTTTTGCTGCATATGTTTGGCTTCGTTACGGGCTTCAGCGTTAGCGTTTCCCAAAGGGGGACATGTGGCGTTTCCCAAAGGGTCATACTAACGCATTCCCTGAGGATCGACCAATAAATCTTCCTGTAATTTTTGCAGCACAAACCAAGGCCTACGCGCTCAGCACCCCTGCAAGTTCAGACGTGCCCCAGCATCCGCGCGAGCATTGGCTTCCGCTCCGTGACGTCACCGCCTTCTAGCCTTTTTCCTTGACTACGCTCCTCCTCTCTACGTGGCACGCTGCCCTTTCCACTACTCTGTCCACGGACGTTCGCCTCCAGCTTTTCCCTGTCATGTGGGCACTAATGCTAACGCATTAATAAACCTCTATAACTGTCAGGTGCTTTCACGGGGCACTAACGCACTTGTCTTCCACTTGCTTTCTGAAACAGAATGCATCATAAAATTCAAAGGCAGTTTTATCTGCGTATCTCCCAAGAATTGTTGTTTGCGCTAATTGTGGGTCACTTGGGCACCTATCCCAGTGCACTGCTAGATTGCCCGGCGAGGACTGTTTTACTGACCATGCATGTTATCTCGCTGCTATGCATGACCATTCAACTTATCTTGCTTGCTTGTTATCTTGTTATCAGGGGCCCGTGGAATGTTTTGGCCGAGGGCCGAAAATGGCCCGCATCACTAAGGAGCGCGATCGACGGCGCGAGACCACAAAGTGTCCCACTAAGCTATTGCTGTAATATCGCTGTATAAACCTCTGATAATGAGAGCGCCAAACAAAATCAGAAATGACATTTCTAAATCCAGCGTTCTTGGTGATGTCGACGATAAGTGCGGAAAGGCGGTTCCAATCCAGTGATGTAATAACGAGAATGTTATTCTTTTCACATTAGAGTGATGTCTAGGATGTGCCATCTGGTATATGTGTTTCACGGGATGCAAATGTAGCCCAGACTAAATTTGGGACACCAAACATTGTCAATAAAACTCCATTCGCTTCTTCCATTTTGGAGGCGAGGCGTTTAAAATGTTTAATCACTGCATTTTGTTTAATAATACTGTATAATATTGTATAATATTGTTTACTTTATGTGGCCGGAGACAACTACGCTGTTTGTTATTGGGCACATAAAATAAGGTCAAACTCTTGTGCGCAACAATGGCGCACACTAGAAGATAAAAAGAAGAAACAAATCACACGCCGAGCACCAAATGTACAAATTCACATGACTACAAACAGCGGGCACACTTCACAAAAAATCTAGAGTTGAAACTTTCAAGTAGACTCTCCAAGTTCCAGCGAAAAATAGAAGGGTCTGTGAAAATGACAAAGCTAGAGGATGCAATAGACCCTTTCCGTTGCGTTTTCGAAGACCCTTATTCGACTGACGTTCTCCAGCACCGCTTGCCGAGTACAACTCAAAAGTGCCGTGCGCACCAGGTTTTGCCCGGCCACCACCCCCGCGCTCGTAGCGCCCCCTGGACACCACATCTTTCCCTCCCTTTTTAAACAAACATACCCAGCAAGTAACTAATGGCCATTAGCAGTAAGTAATTGTTTCGAAAAGTATTTCACTTTCCTTTTTTTTCACTCTTCTATCAGTCTCCGAGGCTTGCGCTGATCTCGCACGGGATACCGTCGGTCTCCGCCACTATTATCTGCATCCATGTGAGTCTCAGCATCTTGGGTTGTACCAGTGCTTCTTGGCCTTGGGACTTCGGATGGTGCAGGCATAAACGCCTGTGGAAGGTATCTGTCGTCTTCGCTGTCTTCGGGTGTGCTGTCTGTCGAAGCCGTGGCAGACACCTCTGCTGCCTCGTCTGGACGCTGCTCGGAAGGTCCGGAGTCTTGCGGCGGTGCTCGGAGCAACGGGTCCTGATGTCTTCGCCACACCTGTCCCGGGGAGACTTGCACTTGAAAAGACACTGGACCAGTGTGGGCAGTGACTGTTCCTGGCTGCCACTTGTGACCACTTCGATAGTCTCTGGCATAGACTTGTTCTCCTGCAGTGAAAGTCCGCTCTTGCCCTGGGTGTTGCCGCTGTTGGCGGTAGTGTGCGTCGGCCAAACAGTCTGCAAAGGATGGTTTCAGGAGGTCCAGTCTGGTGCGGAGACTCAGCTGTAGCATCAACTGGGCCGGAGACTCCCTTGTTGTCGGGTGCCGGTTGTTCCTGTACGACAGAAGAAAACGTGACAACCTTGTACGGAGGGGTTGGCTCGAAGTTGTTTTCCGCAGGTAGTTTTTCATGGTCTGAATAAACCGCTCAGTCAATCCATTTGTAGCAGAATGGTAAAGTGCAGACGTGACCTGGGTGATACCGTTGTTCTTTAAGAAAGCTCGAAATTCCTCAGACACGAACTGAGGCCCATTGTCAGAAACCATGGTTGTGGGCAAGCCAAACCGTGCGAAGCACTCTTATGCACACTGGATGTCGTAGACGTCGTAGACTCTAAGACAAACACCTCTGGCCATTTAGAGTGAGCATCCACTAGGACGAGGAACAGTTTTCCCATGAAAGGTCCCGCCAGATCCACATGCAGTCTTTCCCATGGATGTGTCGGCCATGCCTAAGGGTGCAGGGGAGCAGCGGACGGGTTGTTTCGGTGCAGCTGATACATGGTACACACTCCGATTTCTCTATCAATGTCTTTATCAATCGATGCCCACCAAGCATAACTCCTAGCCATGTTTTTAGTGCGCACAATGCCGTAATGGTCCCCATGGAGTTCTTCAAAGACTCTTTTCTGCGGAGTCTTCGGAATCACCACCCGTAAACACAACATAAGGCATCCTTGGTGTAGTGAAAGCTCATTGCGGCGTACGTGAAAGGGCACATACTCTGGATCGATTGGCTTGCGTTCTGGGCCCCAACCATGCTTTAGTCTTTCCACGATCTGACTTAGGAGAGGGTCTCTGGATGTCGCCCGTACAATGTCTTTCGATTTAAGAGGTACATTGTCGAAGGCGTACGTTTCGTTGACAGCGTCGGTGTTGGGGTTGTCCGTTGCTTTTGGCAGTCTTGACAAGCAGTCTGCGTTGGCATTTTCCTCGGAAGACCGGTGGACGATGGTGTAGCGGTGTGCGGCTAGCTGACAGGCCCATCTCTGAAGCCTCACTGCTGTCATCGTAGGGATCCCGGTCGTTGGGCCTAGGATTTTCTGTAAGGGAGCATGGTCAGTGATCAGCGTGAAGTGATAGCCGTACAAGTAGTAGTGGAATCTTCTTATTCCAAATAAAATAGCTAGGCCTTCTTTTTCTAATTGAGAATAATTCGTCTCGTGCTCAGTCAGGGTCCCAGAAGCAGAAGCTACTGGCCGCTCTGTTCTATCTTCAAACACATGGGACAGGACTTCCCCTACTCCATACGCTGGTGCATCGCATGCCAGTATAATGGGTCGACGCGGGTCAAAATACGACAGGACTGGTGCTGACGTCACAAGCTTCTTAAGCGAGTCAAAGGAGTCCTCGCAGTCTGTGCTTCATTCCCATGCTGCATTCTTCTGCAGTAGATGATTCAGAGGATACAGGGTAGTTGCCAAGTCGGTAGAAATTTACCATAGTAGTTAGCGAGCCCAAGGAATGAACGCAACTCTGCCTTGTTCTTTGGAGAGGGTGCATCTCGAATTGTTGCTACCTTATCCTCCATGGTTCGTAGACCATCCTGACTGATCACATGACCGAGGTATGTAACTTCCGTTTGGAAGAATTTGCACTTTTCTTTCTGAAGACGCATTCCTTTTTTTTTGTAATCGTGTTAAGACCGCTTTCAAGTTTTCTAGATGCTCACCCTTCGTTCTGCCCGTCACCAGGATGTCGTTCAGGTAGCAGGTGGTCTGCGGCAACCCTTGGAGCACTTGATCCATAGTTCTTTGGAAAATGGAGGAGGCGGACGCTATGCCGAAGGGAAGACGGTTCACTTGGAACAGCCCCAACTGGGTGTTGATGGTGATGTACTTCCGCGCTGCAGGATATATCTCATTCTGTAGGTAGGCTTTTGAGAGGTCCAGCTTTGAGAAAAACGTCCCTCCTGCCAACGTTGCAAACATCTCTTCTATCCTCTGAAGTGGATAGTTGTCGACCTCCAAGCACGGGTTGATTGTTGACTTGTAGTCGCCGCAGATTCTTATGTCTCCATTCTTTTTGACAACCGGCACGATGGGCGATGCAAACTCGCTGCTGTCCACCGGGGTCAGGATCCCTGCCTCCTTCAGCGCCATCAGTTCTTTAGAGACTGCTGCCTTCAGGGCGTGGGGCAGTGGTCTTGGCTTGAGGAACTTTTGAGTGTACCCACTCTTCAGCTTGAGGTGAGCTTCAAACCCCTGAAGGCGGCCCAGATCGTCTGAGAAGACCTAAGCAAAGTCCTTCAAAAGCTTGTCGACTTGTTCCTTGCTCCCCTTCTCCAAACAATGGGCAGCCTTGATGCTAGTCCAGTCGAGCCTCAGCAGTTCTAGCCAGTCACGTTCCAAAAGCGGGGGACCCTTGAAGTCCACAATCTGCAGCGGCAACTTGTGAACTTGGTCTTGGTACTCCACTTCTACCTGCGCCTCCCCTACCGGCCTCACCTTGTTACCCGTAATTGCTCGAAGAACAACTCCACTTCTTTGCTTGACCAGAGTAGGAAACCTTTTCTTGTACAGTTCTAATGGGAGTACAGAAACCGCCACCCCGGTGTCTACTTCCATCGTCAGGGGAATCGTGTTAACTTTCACTGTTACTTGCAGAGGTCTCGGACGTGTACCCCGAAGCTCGAACATCTCGACCTCGTCTTCCGTGTCGACGTTTAGCACCTTGACTTTTTTTTCTTGATTTCTCCGGCCTCGTGTAGGTGCTCCGCGGTGCTGAGAGGCTGCTGGCCCGGACTGCTGGCTCTTGCACACTCGTTCAAGGTGTCCGCGTCTTCCGCACCTGCGACAGTCTAAGCCTTTTCACCTGCAGTTACCTGCTGTGTGATTCGTAAGTCCGCGGTGCTTGCATTCGGGCTTGTCCCGCTCCAACTTGAGCACTTCGGCGTCCGCGCTCCGGCAATATAAAACCTGTGCGTTCGCTGAGGCGGCTTCTATTGCCACTGCGATTTCTAGCGCCACCTTGAACGTCAGGCCCGCTTCCGACAACAGCCGCTTTTGAATGGAGTCACTGATGATACCGCATACCATGCGGTCGCGTAAGGCTTCGTTCAAGGTGCCGCCGAATTCACATGTCTGCGCCAGCATTTTCAGTTCGGCTACGAACTCGAGAATACTTTCATTCTCATTTTGGTTTGTTGCACTTGCACCAATAAACTATTTCCTGAATCGTTCAAGTGTCCATGCGCATGCTTAATGAATTATGAGAATATAGTTGCATCTACGGGCTGCTCTACTGTCCGATCAGACATTTCCTCAAACATTGTTCTTTAGCATGAATGGCACTTTTTTCTTCTTGTTCCGGTGTTTTAATTTTTGTGTCTGTTTTGTTCTGCACGTGTTTCATTTTCTCTTGCGACCGGGGAGGAGAGCAGCCTGAGGATGGACTACGGCAATCACGCTTTCGCTATAACAGGCAGGCCAACGTTTTCCGGTCTTCCCAAAGCCCACATGGCAAGTGAACTCAATGACACCACACTATCTAGAAGCTGTTCACTATGGCCCGCATGCGCAGTGTTTGCAAGTGCATTAGCTATGTTGGCACCGGGAAGAAAAAACATTACCAGCTTTTTATAGCCAAGTGTGATTGTCATTATACCTACGTTTTTATAATCCTTCGAGCGTGCACAAATTCACCCTGGGGAATTAGCAATGGCATTTCTGGGCCCAGTTTTTAAATTGCAATGACTGGCTCTCTATGTGCTTCGTGGAAAAGTAGGCACGTTGATCTTTTTCATATACAGTGACCTATAGTTTGGAAACATTCCATCTTTTGTTAGTGTCTTGTTTAAGTAAAGGAACATGCTACATGAAATCTACATCTTGTTCCTAAATTGTTCGTAGGTGTGCTTCTTTCGGGTATAAACTGCAGGGCTGGGCAGAGATACTCTAAATAGTATTCGGGAATACAAATACTGAGATACATGTGTTTTAAGGCCAAAATGCAAATACTGAGATACATTTGTCTTTTATGCAACGGGATATCCCTGAGATACTTCCGCAATAACGGCGGAAATGTATTCCAGAATACAGATACTCATAGAAATACATTTGTTCGCGAACGGTGCTACGTGGAAAGGGTGCAGTTCGTGGCGAATGCGAAAGGTCATTTATGCTTATGCTCCTCTTTTTATGCCATTTTATGCACTGCCCACTACCTCGAACTCTTTATTTATCATTATTTTTGCTAAAAAAACATGTCAACCATGTTGAACCACATAGTTACAGAACGGTAAAGACTGCGTACCATGCTTGAAAAAAGGCGTCTGCCCGAAATGAACCCTGTTTTGCCGTGAGGGCGCATCTCAAACTGTCACATCATAAGCTTCTGAGTCACCCATAGTGTAGGGAGATTAGACAGCAGGGCCGTACTTCTTCTCCCCTCAACTCCTTTACACCGTTCGCTCCGCTCAATTGGAAAGAGTGGAGGGCCTTGTGAGAGGAGCTGATTTTGATACTCTTGCAAGAAACCGTTTTTAAACCACAATTTTTTTATTGTTGGTGACTGAGATGGATCATGTTATAGGACAGGTTCATATTATAAATTCCGAAGCAAGTTGTACCAAACAGATGTTTTTATCCTCTAAATTTATCTTAAAAAGGGCAACAAATGTAACGAGATGCCTAAGTCGGGCAAAGTATCGTGATACAAGCGATACATTGTAAATGTATTTCACTACTGAGATACAAATACAATTTACAAATGTATCTCGATACAAAGATACAGCGATACATTTGTATCGCGATACTGCCCAGCCCTGGTATAAACCACGTGGGAGCGATTTTCCAGACGAACAACAAGGCAACGTAACAACGTTCTGCTGTCACTCGGTGCGTCGATCACTGGGGAAAGTTGCATGCAAACTTCCAAGCGATGCGCAAAGTTCTCTACAGATCTAAAACTGAGCGACGCAGCGAGCGACGGCCCAGTCCATCACTTGCCAAGTCGTCCAGATGCTGCTCAGGCTGTATCATTAGTAAACGCAGTTGTAGAAAGATTTACATCTGATTCAGTAGAAAACATGTTTTATTAAGTCGCAAACAGTTTTTTAACCTCTCAGTTCACTTACAGAGCAGAACACAAACACACACCTTTACCAATGTCAGCAGAAGCTCAAGATTCAGTGACCCCTTACTTAACTCATGTATGACAAAACCAGAATGTTGGTGTAGGCAGAATGGCAACACTAGTAAAACAACAAGACTGACTTTGCCTAACAAAGGAAATAGTTCTATTACACATTTTGTCCTCTTGCTTGGCAAAACTCACGCTAAGTGAAACTGTTTCTCATGTCAAGCAAAGTAACTCTGGCTACTTTTATAACTATGCTAATCATCACAGCCTTTTATCAGGGGACTTTGAAAGTTACTGAGGATCACACAAATCGTCCACATCTCGCTGGCCAGAGTAGCGATTGATATGGCAATGGGTCTGTCAAAAATATGGAAATTCTTGATTCGCTGGATGGGCCGCTTCACATGGATACGAAGAGAAGTGATCTCTTCCGTCTCTTGCACCTCTTCCTCTGTGAAATGCCCCCTGCTCAGGAAAGGCGGTATGTTCAGCTTCACACTGATTTTGCTGAGTAGGTCCTGTATTTTGAAGTCCTTTGTCTGCCATGACTGAATCGCCGTCGTCACAAGGAAGCTTCAAGAAGCCGCTCTTCTCAACAGCGTCCTTGTCCGAGATAGACCCTGTGAAAAGCTGAGGCAGCACAAAATTCACTGTTCCGTCCGGGGAGATACCGATGAGTCCCTTAAATGTGTTAGTCAACTTGTAGGTCGAAAAAGTTGTCGACTGCAGTACAAGAGAGCTTCACGCTTCACATCTGACTTCCGTGGCGTCGAGGATAACGCGGCTGGATGGGCAACGCTCCTTAAATGCTGGTGGCATGGCGTCGTCCACTTCTGCTCTGGGCAACCACAGGTCCTGCTGGCCGAGGTGCACAAGAATGTAGTTGATCCAGGTTATGCACAACTTCGAGACAGTGCCCACGGACACCTTGAAACGGTATGCGAGGTCTCTCTCAAACAGGCCAAGGCGCAGGCGCACAAGCACTAAAAAGAGTTGTTCCTTTGATGACATAAGTGGGTTTCTGCCAGCATTCGTGGTCTTTTCGCTGTAGGTTGTGGACCAGACTTTAATGTTTTTCCCATCTTCCCCTGGAGCCAAGAACTCCCAGAGGCTCATAAGGTGTCCATAACTTAACATTCCAGTGTAAAATTGCACGTCCGCAGGGTGGTCTTTAAAGCATTCAACGGAATATTTTCCACTCGCTCCTTCTTTTAGGGTCCTGCACCTCGCATCTGCGAGCTCCAGCTCTCGTTTGGTTCTGAAGAGAGCCTGCTTTGTGTCTTGAAGCTCCTTTTCTTGTCCTTCAAAGCGGTTGCACTTGGAAAGAGCATAGTGAAGCTCTGAACGGGCCTTAGACAGGGCATCTTCACTGCCTCTCAGTTGCTCGTTACACCTCTCGAGCTCGAGCTCCAAATATTTTATTAGCTTTGCCTGTGACTCTGTGAACTCTTGCAGGTCTTGGAGTGGACTGATCTGTCTTGACTCAGGCAGGTCACAATTGCCAGTCTGGCAGGAAGCTTCATTACCAGCTCGGTCGAAAACTGCCCCTGGGGCAGCATTAACGCAGTCGTCGATGTTACTATCGTTCACTACGCTTGTCATTCGGTGGCGACTGCGTGGCACGTGAAGTCAGCGGTGAAGTTTTCCATAGCGTTGACAGTGACGATTTCGCCGCGCGCTCCCAACCGGCTCGACGCCCCAGGTGCCGCGTGTCCACCGGTCAGATCGGCGAATGCGTAGCTTGCCTTTTCACTAGCGGGTTCGCTCGTCGCGTCTTGACTGCTCGGATCGGCGATTGCGTCATTCGTCACTCCGGCATCAGCGGCCGAAAACTTCGGCGTTGACGGCGGCGCCTGTCGTAATCGTGGTTTCCTTCTCGGTGGCCTTTTCGCGACGTTGAAAGCGAAGATGCTCGGCACTGCTTCCTCTCTGAGGTAGCGACGGTTACTAGCGACATTCGAAATGTAGTCACACTCTTGAAAGTGTCCTGAGCAAATCTTCGTACACTTCGTAATGGTGAAGTGCTTGCCTTCGTCACGTTTTATCGCAACAACCCATTTTGTTTGGAGAGCGCGTCGGATGGGATGGCGAACAAAAATACCTGTAAAGAAGAAAGTATACAAATTCGCGAGAGGTCACACGAGATGCCCGAACGTTAACGTTATCTCGATACCCCTAGCCCAGCAACATCGCTTCTGTTTACAAAGAAGAAAAGGGTGCAGGCGCATGCTCCCTTCCGTCACACTATACTTCGTCTCACCTTAGTATGGACTATTGTTAGCCGCGTGTGCTAAAAGCACGAGCTAGTCGGTTTCAATGAAGCCGCGGCGGCTGCACGAGCGCTCGTGCAGCAAGTGCTCTAGTCAAGGCAGTCAAGGCTGGCCGCTCGCGCTAGCACAGCCTTCGCGGTTAGTCCATGCTAGGGTGAGACGAAGTATAGCGCTTGAGAAGCAGCACGAGGCGGCTTATATCATTCCACGCTACTAATCTGGCGGGATCTCATCCGTTTCGATTGTCGCCGCGGTCGCGTGCGTGCACCGCTCAGCCGCGAGCGCAGCGGCCCAGCGGGACGCGGGTTTAAGCGGGCTCACCCCTTTTCCAGAGGCATCCTTGAGTCCTTTTTGCTTACAGAGCGGCACACAGCAATGAAAAGGCATCGCAAAAGCAGCGTGTGGCGAAGTATCAGTCGCGCAACACCTTCTGTGGCCGCAGTGGTGTAGCGCACATTGAGCAAGCGCCGATGCGACCATACATGCTTATGGCGGACGCACGCCGCGCCACGCCCACCTACGAAGCTTTGCAACCGTTCCGGTAAATGGCACTGAATTTGTAAATGGGTCTATTCTATTAAATGAAATGTGCACACGGGGCAGTAGTGAGGTTTAGACGTGGATTGAACGTAAAAGCCTGTGAAATTTCTGGTAACGCGACAAGGAACATAAAAATCAGCAGACCTCCGTAGTAGGTTAGCATCAATCCAACCATTTACCACTAGGACTGGACACTTAATATATTAACCTACAAATTACTCGATTAATACTTTGATTGCGATTAATTTTTTTAACTGGTTAATTCCTTAAATTTTGACGAAACAAAAAAAAAGTAAATATGCAACGCTTTTACCACGCAGACGTGGACGAGTACACCCGTATGAAGGTGGAGTGTAGAATATATTTTGACCTAAAGTAAGCTGTGGGGGCGAGATTTGTAACTCCAAATAAGTGGAGAAGGTGGTACGTGTCCCATCCTCTTCAACGCCATGCGAGTATCCGTTTAGCGCAGCAGAGACTGTTGTAAACAATCAAGGCATAAAATAATAATTTATGAGTGTGGGTGTCGACTTTTCTAAATTACACATCTAGGTTGGTTTAATAGACGGAAGTGAACATTGTGCCGCTTATCACATTTAGGAAAAACAAGAAATGTTAGTTTGACTTGAAAAAAAAATTAATATGCAGGGGGATGACCGAAACCCATTAATCGATTGGTAATTAGATTAAACGGTGGCAATTAATCGGCTTAAAATGTTTAATAGGCACCCGGCCTTATCTACTAGCTTGTGCGAATAAAAGTCAAATGACGCTCGAATCTTCGATTTGACGGAAGCCTATGTATTTTTATCTATTTGACAAAGGCCTTAGCTTCAAGTTGTGCTCAGCTTCGGTACACAGTTGTGCTCAGCTTCGGTTGTGCTCAGCTTCGGTACAACTTCGGTACACACGCGTAAAATGTTTGATAGCGGCAAATGGAAACAGAACGCCTCTCGGCAGCATTTGAAGCAAAATCTCAAGGTGTAGACTCCACGGTCTAGAGTTTAGTTTCAATTCCTGATTGTACATTTGTGTAATCACAATTACTTGAGGCACGTTAAAAAGTATAGCTAGGCTGGTAATCGTCCATCAAGCGTGCGAAGGGTTTTTACACCCTTCTCAATTTGATAAACTTTTTCCTCATTTGTGTTTGCTGACTGTCTCTTTTGCGCTTTTTCATATTAAAACCCGCGCACTTACCTAATTACCTCTTGATAGCGGAGACACGCAAGGAGCCATCTTTCGGGTGGGAAACCTAACCGCACATAACATAAATATAACCTTTGTCGTTTAAGGCCACGTACCACTCTGCAAAAGTGCACCCTTTTTCTAGCTGTCGTGCTAATTATTGATCATACCTTCTATCTCCGCCCAGTATACCCTACTCAACCTCCGAGCAGTCAATCGATGCAGGCGGCGTTGGCTCATCTCTGCGTTTTCTCTTCGTGCTCTTGACTTCTTTCATTGTGCAAACTCGAAGACATAAGTATACACCTCAACCCTGTAAACGCGCTTGATACCGTAAAGTAAATAAGAGAGCGCCCAATAAAACCGTTCCTCTATAACGATAATTGCGATCTGATATCGATTGGTAAAAACAGGCGTGCGTGAAAAGGTTACTTCTTAATTTCCAATTGACAAACACAAAATCACGCGTTTTAGTATGTCTGCGAAGCGATGCTAAGAGCTGTGCAACTCGCCTCTGTAATGACTTCAGATGGCGTCATTCGTGAACATAAGAGGCAGCTCTTGGCATGATCGACCGGCTGTCCGACCAAGGCGGGGCTATCACCGTTAGGTATACACTCGTTGAATCCTCTCGGTTCTTTATCCTCGTTGCATCGTAACAGCGCCTCTCATTTTTCCGAAAGCAGGTTGTCTCGGAAGCAAAGGGAAACGTGTGGGTGCTCTCACTCTCCCTTAGAGGGAACAGCTGGGGAAGACCATGAGAGGAGTACTGGTTGTAGAGCTGTTTGTTTAGGATGAAAGGTCGCAATGTCTGAGCGGGAAAACGGTGCTTTGCTCTGCTATGAAGTAATTTCTCGACGATACAAAGCGACCGCTATTTTTATTTGTTTCGCGCGCAACCCAAGTATTGGTTAGATGAAAGTGTTCCAGGTATATAGGACATTGATTGTCAATACCTCCGATGTCTCTGGTGCAAAATACGCCGACGAAGGCACTAAGTTGCTCTAAGTTAAGACGGTCAGTGTAACTTTCTGGACGGCAGATGTTTGAGCCTCCCATTGCCGGAACTATACACGTTCTCAGATAAATCGACACGCCAGAAATGTAACGAGGATTTTTTGGCAATCTCCCGGATACAATGCATATTATACCCTGACCTTAGACTTCACCTTCCATGCGACCTACCTTCGACGTAGAAAATATACAGTTACATATCAATCCCGACTTCGCATCGCCTATACGCAGAATTTTGTCCATACCCATATTTTGTGTAAATGGGAAACAAGTGATTTAAACCGAAAAAAAGCTTATGAAGGATATAGCATCACTTGATAACTGACCATTTTCAATTATGAAAATCCTGGGGGCTTGGAATAGGCCACAAAAAGAGTCGCAGGCCGCGAAGTCACCTTTGCCTTTTTTTTTTCCCGTACACGCCTGTAGTAAATGATAACTTCCTCTTTGTAACCAACAATCCGTATGCTCTCTTGACATTGCAGATTTCAGTTTTTTTTATTTATAAATATTATCCTTTCTTCATTTCCCCCTTCCCCTCATCCTATTCAAAGTGGCCAACAGGAACCAGTTTCCTAGGTCAATCTCTTTGTCTTTTTATTTGTTTCGTTGTAAATGGTTTAAAAGAACTCTCACTTACTTTTTAGGCAGAACACTGCTTTCGTTTTCTACCAGTCGCTCAATCTCAATCTAACCCGAACTTGTGTAGCTCAGCCGTTTAGAAGACATTCCGAACAGTAGCGCTGAGAAGGAGGGGGGGGGGGGGGGAAGTGGAATAGAAAGTGAAACCAAAAAGAGTCCCCCCCCCCCCCCCCCCCCCTTCCCAAATCTCCTCCCAAGGATTTGATCATTTCTAGTAAAACAGGCGGGTGGGAGACCGAGAAGAAAATTCCATCCCCTTTCTCAACAATTCCAGCACCGCTAATATTTAACATAAAGACGTGAAATTGCGAATGCCCTCTGGACCGCTTTTTTCAAACAAGTACCATCAATACACAGTTATTTCTTGTATTACCGTATACTTGCGTCAAATTGCGTCAGCCGTGGCACACGGCACCTGACCAAATTTTTCTTGTCTCGAGGGGACAGAAGGCACAATTAAAGGGTGTGAGTAGAAAGAGAAAGAGAGAGAGGGAGAGCAAGTGATGAAGGAGTTTGAGCCGAAAAGTCGGAAGAACGATTACCTTCCTAGCCGGGTCGGGGGTTGGGCCCTGACGGAGTGGGGGATCGAGGCAGCTTAAACGGAGGGCAAGAAAAGCTCCGAAAGACCCAACGGAGATCAACACGGCGATGAGGCGAAGCCTGCACCTGATGGCAGATGGGAAGAAAAATGTCCACGGCACATTTTTCTCTCTCGGACTCGCTCTCTCGCGCGAGGCGAACAAAGACGGGCGTTGGCCGCCAGCGACGGCCCCTTCTCGAGTAATCTTCGAGCGGCGGGGTCCCGGAAGTACCGTGTTTGTCCGTGGCTTCCTCGCTTTTGACTCTTATAAAAAAAAATAAAAAAGGACACGCGAAACAAAAAACTGAAAGCCATTTACAGCTCCCTGTAACGCCGAATTAGAGCGCAGCTCTTGAGGAGGAGGAGGGAAGGGTGGTGGGAGGGGGGTCACGTGACCTCAGGGGGAGGGGTCGCGTGACCTCGGGGAGGGGGGTCACGTGACCCCCCCCCCCCTCCCCGAGGTCACCGAAGGTACCCGAAGTCCTCCCGAAGGACCCCAAGGTCCTCCCGAGGTCCTCCCGAAGGAACCCGAAGTCATGCCGAGGTCCTCCCGAAGGAACCCGAGGTCCTCCCGAGGTCCTCGGGGGTGGGGGGGGGGGGGGGGGGGGCTCGCGGTTACGCCGACGCCGACGCCGACGCCGACGCCGACGCCGACGCCGACGCCGACGCCGCTCAAGCCGGAAACGGGCGCCTAAGAGCTGCGCTCTAAAAATGGAAGGTAGACGTACGCAGTGTCAGCTATCCTGGAACTTAGGTAGAAGAAGATGAAAACAAATTGGCGAAATGTATCGGACGTTTTAAGGTGCGGGGGATCGGTGGATATATTGCGCACACCAGCTCAGAGCACGTGGAGCGAAAGCCCGCGTTGCAGGACCCAGGGATCCTGGCTTCAGTCCCTACCCCTGACCGTTTCAACTTGGATGAGTATCGTACCGGCGTGAGTCTGAGATCCTGTGTCACTACTGCGTGGCGCACGTTAAGGACCCCAGGCTAGCAGTGGTATATACACCAGCGAAATTCCTCATCTAAGTAGGTAACAATGCCGCCATGTTCTGGCTGACTAAACTCCTGCTGTATAAACAACTAATGACTAATTTGTTTTTTGCCTGGGGTGGTTCGTGAGATGACGCGTCATCATTTGAGATGAGGTCCGGAAAGTAACGTGGAGAAAGGCAACTCGCCCATGCCTTGAAGGCCTGCGGCGCCGCTTCTAATGATGATGAAATGGTATTGTACAAATGAATCGTTTGGATGATGACGATGATGATCGGATGGTGAAGAGGATGAAAAGCGTCAGGCCTAGCAGTAGTCTTCGCGACGGTGGTCTTCGCGGGGCCGCCATGGGCTGCTGACTTTTAGCAGGCCAGTCTTGAGCGCCTGGCAAGGACTCCCGGCGTGCCCACCATGCAGACGAGCCGGCCGAATTTCCGGTGACGCAGGGAGTCCAGTACAGCCGTGGTGGGGCTCCAGTGGTTGGCACCGGTGTTGGCCGGGCGGCAGTCTTCGCGAAAGCGGGCCTTGATACCTCCCAGCAGCTTCGGTCGAGCTCGTAACCGAGCAGCTTGAGCACCCTCTCAATCGATGACATGGTGGGGCCACTGGTCCGGCTGGCTCTCTGATGATGGAGAAAAACACGTCTTACCCCCTGCTGGCTTCCTCCAGCTGGCTTAGGCTTTTCCGAGTGAGACATCAGATGAGGTCGTACGATCAAACGTGCCTCCAGGTGCGCCTTGCAGGCTCCATGTAACCATTAGGTGGACGTGAGCCTCTTGAGGGGCAGCGGTTTGCAGGGCATGGCTGGTATTTACGAAAATTAAGTGGTAAATATAGGAGCGGAGAAGACAGCGATTCAGGTACTGGTGGCCTTCTTCCTCCACATAATAAGGAACGCACGGCATTTCTTATGGTGTCAAGGACTATGCGGGCAGAAACTGAGGGTGAGGAAGAGACGAGAGCGCGCGAGGACGTGAGAACGCCGAGCCGCAAGCGGCATGCCGCTCTGGCGCCTGGGACGTCGCTCTCAACTATCACCTCCTAGAGAAGAAGGCCGTAGCACTCTTCTCGTGACGTCGCAAAGGAAGGCCACCGGGGGCGCGCGTCGAAGCGAAGGCAGCGCGCGTAGATCGACCGTCGTAACGCGTTTTTAGTCGCATACGCGTGTAATATTAGCTAAAATGAAAGCTGCACATAGCAACGGGTCTAGAAAACATTTTATTACATGAGCAAAATATTACACCGCTAAATAATCAGTACGAAATGGCACGAGGTATGCGTATAAGACGTCTATAGAAAAATGTGATTGTTTTAAGTCGAAAACATTGAGTCACGCAATTATTGCTGTAGGAATGCCTATTTTACACAGAAATACTTCGATAAATGGCGAGACACGCAGTGATTGGAAACAGCAAAACAGATCAGTTAAAAATAAGGTAGACGTAGTCAACGCGGACAAGGCAAGACAAGTGTCACTTACGATCATGTAAGCGACGTTATCGCGTGCAGTCACTGAATTCTTGCATCATACCCCGGCCACATGGCAGGCAAAATTAATGTAATTTCGATCGAATGACATTATGGGGTCGACAAATCGCTCGTATAATCACTCAAGACTGCGAGCTGATTAAATCCTATATCACTGAATGAAAATATATTAACTTTTCCGTGTGGCAAGGGTACTAAACTTACTACTTAGTCAACTAATTTACTTCTCCCTACGGGCTCGAGCTGCCTAAGAACAAGATATAACTTATTTTGTATATAATAATACTATTACCCTAATACAGTTAAGATTCTAGTATAAACGCGGAAAAGGCAATAGAATAGCATTAGTATAAATAAACACAGAACCCCAAACGACGCACTTTCAGTAATCACACAAACTTGTTTTTCACCTTCAAGTGAAAACTAGATTACCGCGCGCATTTACAAATGTCGACGCAACTGCACACGAATAACGACAAAGAACAAAATTCCAATCTGTCACGCGATTGAAAAAAAAAAAACGATTGTAGCATTTTACTTGCGTCCTACATGACCAAGAAGCCCGTAAATAAGTTGTTTCTCACCTGTCGATAGTATCCATACGTCCCACAATATCCGTGACGAAAACATTTGAACAAGAACTCCAAGAAGCCTCTCTCTGTCGAGAGAGAGGTCTATCGATTAATCGACCAGAGTCATCGTTGGCTAGTTGTCACACATGTCACTCAAACCGTAGCAAGACTTGTTTCACGAATCCACGTAAATGCCGTAGTATCAAGCGAACACAAAAAAACTACCCGAGACTACGGTGATGACAGAAATACGACGGGAAACAAGTCTCAAATCAGTACCACACACGATAGCAGCGGCGACGAAAGGCTTAACGTTGTCGACCTTGTTGTCGACCCATCTCTTGCTCGTGTGCGCTCCCTGCGACAATGACTGGATTTTTTTTTTCGGTTTCCTTCCTTTCTGAAATGTCTCAGCGTTCCTTTTCAGACAGTCAGCAGCTCACACACAACGTAAATTTACCAGAATCGGAGCCCATATGAGGGAAGGTGTGGCATCGGAGGATCGGAGTCGGTTCTTTCGAAAAGTCTGGGGAGTTGCGGGACTGCACGTAGTCCCGCGGTTACGGGGATACCGTATTTACTCGAGTATAACCCGCACTATTTATGATCAAGGCCCTTGTGTCTACTTTCCCGCAAAGCACATATGCAGCCCATCATCGCGTTGCGCATAAATAACATAGCGAATAACTAGATCAAGAACATGACTCTCCATACAAATGCAACCTGCACAGATGGCATCTCTGCGCGAAGACGTTATCTCTATCCTGTAAACAGCTGGTATCATGCTGTCGATCGCGGTGATTGGCAATCCGCGTGCTCCGCGGAAAAGCGAACCTTTAGGTTTTCTTTATAAATAGTGCGGGTTATACTCGAGTAAATACGATACTCATAAATATAAATTTGGTACTCTCAACCTTGGTAACGCGTTGTATATTACGTTTATATTATATATATAATAAATTGTACAAGACTGCTCCTTTAAAACGTATATTAATGTCGGATAAACGCGCACGAATACCACCGCGCCGCTTGACAAGAAACATTTTTTTCACGTCGATAGCATCGATACCAGATATTTTCCCACGTAGTTGCGCCATGGCCTTCCTTCCTCCGACATTGTGACGTAACCTCTCAGAGCGCTATGGCCTTCTTCTCTAGGAGGTGTTGTCTCAACACAGGCGGCGACAACGAAAACTCTCGTCAGCACCGCGGCAACGCAAAGCTCAATCACAGAGGACGACAGCCCACCATGGTCTATGGTCCGATCCAAAATGACGACTATACACTCGCAAGAAGACCACGCCAGCGCTACACCGTCATACTTCGACCACGAACGAAGACAGATCTTCCCACCGTCCCGAGAAGAAGCCTAGAGGAAGGCTTCACAAAACCACAAGGCACACAATCATAGGAGAAATCGGTAAAGCTACAGAAGGAGAGTAATACAATCTCCGCACAAGTATCATCTGAGCCTACCGCCAAGGCGTTACTGGAGATCACTGGCATTCCAGTTGCTAACGAAGAAGTGATTATCGTACAAACCTACAAAACACTGCGGGATAACCAAATTCGAGGGGTCATATCTGAAGTAGACGATGGGTGAGGACAACACTTCTCTCAGTGACAGGCTCCGATGTGACACCCACGACATCGTCACGGCCCGACTTCTGGGAAGGAAAGGACGCACTGGCGATGATAACGTTCGAGGGCAATCGATTGCCAAGGTTTGCTAGATACGCGCTTTGCATCACCCCAGTGCACCCATATAGATTCAAGGCGGTGTCATGCAATAACTGCCACGGTCCGGGTCACAAGCAAAATATCTGCCGCAAAGAGACGGTTTGCTTTTTGTTCGGCAAACACCACGGGGAAACGCAAGATGACCAAGCTAACAGCAACCCGTGCCAAAATCCGACCCCGTACTGCCAGATCTGCAAACAAATGGACAATGGGCGACAAGCAATGTCTGTCAGAAGACAGAGATCCGGAAGTAACTGAGGGAGAAGGCAAGGAAGCACGCGAAACCCATTCAAGAATCCCTGAAGAAGAAGGAGGCACCACCACCACCACCGCCGCCGCCGCCTTCTTTTACTCCGATCCGACCCCACCGATGCTCGAAAAGACTTACGCCAAGTTAGTCCGGGGTACCCCTACTTTTGACAGACAGCTATGAGGTCCGGTTTACAAGACTGGAAAAACAACTCCCAGCGCCAAGCCAACAGCTCACTGTCATTGCTTTCGAACTTGGTCGTTAACAATATGGATTAGAATTGTTCATTAAAACTGCAGAGGACTGGGGCTACGGGCTGGAGAGCTCAACGAAAGACACTCGAACAGACAATCAAAATGTCCAGACGCAATTTCATTACACGATGTAAAGACAACCTCCATCAACCTAACAAGTTACACTCCATACTCCAGCCCGTCCTATGAGGCCGCAAGCCCAACCAAGAAGTAGCCATAGGGGCAAGCCATTATGTATTTGCGAACGGACTGGCCACAACATCAAATTGACTTGACGCAATGATGCACAGACAGACAAGAAGTCGTCGCAGTCCGTGCAACGGATCAAGGAACACCCGTAACCTTCGCATTTGTATACTACAGGCCAGGGGCTACGGGTGGATAGAACAACTACACACCCTCTACCCCAAAGAACGAAAGAGTATAGGGGAGACATCAACTTGCCACATACCAGCTGGGGCTATAAACCAGAAACTGCAAACGACCAGAAACTTCTGGAAGACATGACGCGGTTCAAGTACACAATACAGTGATGTCTCGATGGACACCTCCGTTCTTCCAAAAAATCGTCCATAATGTGAGTTGTTCATAATAACGAGACAAAAATGCATCTATTTTCTAAGGTTGTCCCCGAGAATGGTTTCCATATAGCGGGGTATCCATATTAACGGGGTCCATATTAACGAGACATGACTGTACTAAACACTGCGGGCTCAACAACGAGACTTGGCTTGACAAGCAGACAACGCCATACCAGTCCAGATCTTACATGGAGATACGGGAACATTAGAAACCTCTCCTGGCATGTAAACATCGATACATGTGGGACTTATAACCGCCCAATAAAGATCCAGGTGGACTCCAAGAGGTCAATAAAGAACCGGCGTTTTGCTCATACAGTCAATTGGGACCTTATAGAAGACACCTCGAAAACAGCCAGGCGGAATACTTTGCGACAGCAATGCTCGATGCACGGAAAGCGGCTACAACCAGGCCCAACATACCTGCCGATGCGCCTACCCGGACAATCACATCTTGAATTTCTGGGCTAGGAGACTCCGTGCGCTGCAGCGATATAGGAGGGGCCCCAAGACATCGGCGGCCCTCAGACAGGTCACCAGACACACCATCGCGGCACGCAAACACGCAATATATTTGGACAGAAAACAATAGCTGGATTACAGTGCGTCCTTGAAAGAGAAAGCTTCAGTAAAGAAAAAGTGGGCAACCAGCAGATCCATGCTGGGACAAAAGAGGAAACGCAAGTCCCCTCTAACCCTGGCGCTAAAGACTAACACTTCGGTAGAAGACCTGGCAGATGCGGCCGGAGGCCAGTTCTTCCCGCAGCCCATTGCTACGACAACAAACTCAATACCGAACCCGTATGCTCCTGTGCTGGCCAACTCAGCAAACCACCTGGACCAACCCTTCACCCTGGGGGAATTGGAAAAGGCACTCCACAACGGGAAGGCACACAGCTCTCCGGGCACGGACAAAGTTACCATTCCCATTTTGCGCAACCTCCCACAGGACGCCAAACCAGCTTATTAAAGGAATTAACGTGGTATGGGAACATTGACAGTTACCACCCATATGGAAGCACTCGACTGTTGTCCCAATCCCCAAACCTGGCAAGGACAAGGACACGCTTATCAAGTTCAGACCGATATCACTCACTTCATGCGTATGCAAGCTCATGGAGCGAATGTTCTTAGATTGACTTAACTGGACTCTAGAGAAATCCGGCGCTCAACATCCAGCCCAGATGGGACTCTGACCCGGTTTAGGCACACGGGAAAGCCTCCTCTTGATGTCACACGACATCACCTAAGAAAAGGGCGCCAAGGGGCAAAACCATCCGCTCATTTGTCACCATCGATGTAAAAAAGGCTTTCGACTCCGTCCCTCACTGTGCTGTCATTCAGGAGGCGGAACGCTTAGGGATACAAGGCAGGGCACTTAACTTTATTAAAGCTTTTCTTAAGGATAGGACATTTTGGTAAAAATAGGGGACCACATAAGCGACCCATGACCCAACAATGTATAGCGTACCACAAGGTTCTGTACTCTCGCCCCTACTCTTTAACATGGCAATGGCCGATCTCCCACACCGCCTATCGAGGATCCCAAACCTATGGTTCACCGTATATGAGGACGATATCACCCTATGGACAGTGACAGGTGGCACCCAAAACCGACAACGGGCTCTCCAAGCCAGATTGGCCGAAGTGCAAACCCATCTCAATAGGGTCGGCCTCGCCGCGTCCCCAGAGAAAACGAGCTATGTGGTCGACGCATCCCGTAAACAAAGAAAAGCTGGCATCGCCAGTCAGATATACTTAACAGCAGCAGGAAACAGAATCCAGCCACCTACCTCGATCAGAGTACTCGGAATGTGCATCAATGAAGACGGCTCATGCAGAACCTAGATGGACAAGCTCAGCCAGCAATGCAAGGCAATCATCCATGTCATCAGAAGGATATGCAGCTCCAAAGGCAGAGCGAACGAAGAAATTGCATGCCAGATGGTGAAGGCACTCTTCGTATCAAAGGTTTGCTACTGCGCGTCGTAATACAACATCTCAAAAAGCCCGAGGAAAAAACTGGAAACCATCAACAGAAAATCCGCGCGGGTCATTACCGGCTTACCCAGATTTACACCAATAGCTACTGCCGTGGAAGATGGCCAGCTCAACACCTTACAAGAAACTGTACTGGTGCGATCTGTCACCCACCGTAAACTGAGACAATTCTCCCGACCCAACAGGAGCATTTTCAGTCTAATTCAAGCACTTAAACTCCGGCTTCCCGACTTCCCAGAGAAAGACCCTCCTTGGGTAGAATACATCGACCCCGTGGGAGGTAAGCCCATCCCGAAGAACGCGGGTTTCAGACATCCAGACTGTCAGACATCGCAAGTCAGTAGCCACAACAAACGGATCCAGGCCTGGGAAAGCTCGACGGAGAAGCTAGCTGTCTACACAGACGTGGCTTTCGCGACACTCCCAGACCAACTGCTACTGTCGCAGTGGCACCACCAAGAAAAGGAATTACATCTTCCAAGCAATCACCGAACAGCACCTCCGTCAAGGGTGGCAAAAACGGAGCGATGCAATATGCATTTGAAAGAGTCCTCAACGACACAGCCATTAGACCAAAAGAGCTCCACGTTTTTACAGACTCGGTAGCCTCGCTTACCGAGTGCAGAATTAGGAACAGCCCTGGCAAGAGAGCAAAAGCCATAAAAAAAGACGGTCCTCCAACTTTCTCTGCAAGGTACAAAAGTCCTTCTGTCCTGGGCGCCTGCCCACGCTAGCAGAGCTGGTAATGATCGGGCCCACTCTGCAGCTCGCGGGCTAATAGCTACACTCCGCAAGACGCAGAAGCCGCCCAGCCACCTCCATGATCACGGCTACGCATCTTCCTCGTCCGAAGATGACGAAGACGAAGACGACTATGACCCCGACAAATCTAAACAACAGATCAAACTTTCGTCCCGCAATGCGCTGAAGGAACACCTTCCACCCATTTCCAACCCACTGCCGCGAGGCTTTGGACAAAGAACGAGGGCGCTCTTAAGTCGCAATAGAACCAATACCGCCTGCACGCCGAACAGAAGAGCAGCGTGGGAAAAGGCGCGCACACCACCGACATATGCTGCTACTGCAAGGACCCCCCAACATGTGGTCGACCTAGTTCACCTGGTATGGGGCTGCAAAGGCCTTGAGGCCAAAAGGAAGAAGTACCTAGAGGACGGGGTGACATTCATGGAGGACTGGGTCTTTACCCCAGGCCCTCCGGATAAGCAACACCAAACTGTACGCGCGCTTCTGGTTTATATCCACGAAGCTGGCATCGAAGTGCACATGTAATTTCCTTCCTACCATACCGCGAGTCCACGCCGAGAGTCCATTGACTCATTCCCCTTCCCCTTCCCCCTTAAAGAGGTTCAAATAAACGTTTTGTACAACTACTACTGGTCGGAATGATTAGTGGGTAGGCACAAAACTAGCTACTTTTGCCTCTATTGAACTGGTCGAACGTGTTTGAAAGCGAACGCCAAACGCCAGACACCGGCGTTCCGCGTTTGAACGGGTTCGGCGAGTGCAGTGGAGACAAAGGCCTCCCCACAAATCATTCCAACGAGAGCTCGTCGTTCTGACGACCCCCACGCGCTCTCGTCTCCTCTTCTCTTTCAGTTTCTGCCCGCATTCCTTCTCAACATTGATACGAATTTATCTTAAAGAAAACTGACAGACGGTACAGACATTATACGCGTCTAAGATTCCACCGGCGGTGGTGAGGGTTTGTGGTTTTTTATTCGCACAAAAATGTACTAATCTATCCAGACCCTTTAGCGAATCTGTCATAGTGTACAACGTTTTAATATATTCCACCAATTTCGAAATTGTTTTGCTTTTAAAATATGTTTTATACTTAAAATATGCGCATGCATAACCAAGCAATTCGAAGCAAAAAGTTACTTAAAAGCAAAAAAAAAAAAAAATTAAGCTGGCAAACTTCCTTGCTTGTTTTGCTATTCTCTGGAGAAGATCATGTTTCGCCTTGAAGTTTCCAAATTACGCTCCATCATTCCGGTCTGTAATACGACTCATAGTGCAACGTGCCCCGCAAACGAGAACGTCGAGCCGCGGTGTTGAAGTACGTCGCGTGACGGGGAGGCGAGGCCATCAATCTTCCCCGCAGTTTTTTCTTGTCTGTAAAAAAACAAACAAAAAAAAAGGACCTTTTCAGTGCTTCGGTCTACGCCCTATTCTGTTGACCTATTCCTACAATTTTTGGCTAAGCCGCAGAAAATATTGCAATCGACCGGCGTAAGATATCAAGCGCGGTGCTGGGCGTTGATTGATTGATTTAACGGTAAACAAAAAAATTCAAAAGAGAATTAAAATTGTATATAAGGGCTCACTTATTCCTTCATTTATTCGCTTGATAAGTGAACCAATGCTCGCGAAGGAGCGCCCATTCGTTCGTTCACCCGATTAATAACCGAGAGGCGCACCGCTGCCACACTGCCTCTTGGGACTGTGTAAATAGTCTATAGATCAGTGTCCGAAATCCTAGCCCCCAGCGATCAAAATTTGAAATAAATAATCTCAAACGCAGGCTCTTGTGAAAAAAGGGTGCTACGCATACCGTATTTACTCGAGTAATAGCCGCACTGTTTATGAAGAAAACCCGAGGGTTCGCTTTTCCGCGGGGCTCGCGGATTGCCAATCACCGCAATCGACAGCATGATTCCAGCGGTTTACAGGACAGAGATAACGTCTTCGCGCGAAGATACCACCTGTGAAGATTGCATTTGTATGGAGACTCGTGTTCTCGAGCTGGTTATTCGCTATGTTATTTATCCGCAACGCGATGATGGGCTGTATAAGTGCTTTGCGGGAAAGTAGACTCAAGGACCTTGTTCATAAATAGTGCGGCTATTACTCGAGTAAATACTAAAACAATTTTCTTTTGTTGCTTTTTACATCATTCTTGTCATCGGTGTTGTTCTCGGAGCTTCGAAATTATGCATTTCTGACGTTCTCGCACAACGATATGTGCAACGATTTCTAAAAAAATGGGGTCTTGCAAAAGAAAAATAAAAAACGCAGCCCCCTTTACTTTCTCTACTGTGCTATGGCGTCAGCATAAACACACATGGCGGCGCCCATGGAAGGGAGCAGACATTGGCCTGCAGTCAGAGACAGCTTAATCAAGAAACCCGGGGAGTGGCCTATTATCTTCACTCTTCATGATTGGTACCTTTGTGTTCTTATCGGATAACGCCGCCATCTGAATAGCTGACGAACGATAAGAAGAGGCTCGTGACTAAGGCTGTCCGGCGTTTCTGAAGCTGTCGGCGATTATACCATCACGCGTTTGTTTTACACAATGAAAACGAATTGAAACTTCCTGTGAAACAAAATTTCAGATTAATGAACCCGAACAAACGTATCAGTGGGGGGAAAAAATGCAATCGTAAATACGCTGTTATCTTGGCGTTTTCAGAAGGGCGCTATTGACCCAGCCTTTGCTACATTACACGGTGGCTTCCCGAGCCGAACAAATGAAAGGAGGCTTCGGTATATCGCACGACCAAGGGACTCATACGTCAAGATCCATGGCAAAAAAAAAAAAAAATCATAGAGCAAGCAAAAGAAAAAAATCTCGCCGTAGAGGAGGGGTGGTTGATTTGTGAGCCTACAGATGGGCGCTGAAAAACGAAACAAAAAATCCAAATCAACAACAGGAGCAATAGGGTTAACTAGGGGGACCCGACGATAGCCGCCATATTTCACTCGAGCGTCCACAGCGCGAGCGTTGCCGCGTCAGCCGAGATAAACGGGCCAGGAGCGGTCGCCGCAACGACACACCACGGAGGAAGTCAGCGCATCAGGACACCCGAGAACCCAAACATACGCCGACACAAAACAAGCAAAAAAAAACAAAAAACCTTACCACCGGAGACGTGGCACAAGTTTGAGCTGTAAGGGGTCATCGATGTCGTCGCATATAAATCTTAATCTGGGGAAGATTTCAGACAGACGTGTCCTGCGAGCGTTTCCCGCGTGGCGACGAAAAGGACGTGAACTCTTCTCAACAGCGTAGGAGGCGTTTATATCGCTCAAGACCTGAGCGAATCAACGAGAACTTGACATCCTTCTCATCTCTGGTCACGCATCGCGTGACTTGCTAAAAAGAAGAAGAAAAAAAAAAGCGCTTGCAGAAGATCAGTTGCAAACGGTTCTTTTGAAACTCGAGGCGTTGTCGTGGCGGGTGTTTCAAATAAAAAAAAAAAAAAAAAAAAAAAAAACAGCTTGAAACGGAATTTCTCCTTGCTTGAGGGCCAAGGTTTCACAGCGCCAAAGCTAGTCGAGCGGAATATAATTTTTGCCCATCCGTTTCTCAAACTCAGGTAAAACTAATCGAGGAGCGGTTCCTCGGCTGCTTGAATTATCCATAATGCTCGTAAACATTATAGATAATGAATGAAAATTATAATTAATCATTTTATAAAGCATAACTACCTTGTGAGTTTTCTGCGCGTATAAGAAATGGATTATTAAAAGTTTGGTTTGGGCTAGTTTGTCCATGGCAGGTATAAGGTTTAAAAGCGCAAACAGACAGGGACAATAGGAAATAACACAAATACACAAACATAACACATAGGAAATAACACAAATACACAAACATAACACATAGGAAATAACACAAAAAATACAAACATAACACAGAAAGGCAATGTTAACATTGTCTTTTTTGCGCTCTGCAAACTGGCTAAGATATGTCCGATGATGACCAGAAAAAAGAAAGTTCTGTGCTCCAAAAAGCATGTAAGCCAATATACTGACTGTGTCACTAACGTCATCTATGAAATCCGTTTAGTTGCGGGATAGTTTATATAGGACAAACAGGACTTTGTTTCAATGACGGGGCAAGAGAACACAAACTATCTGTACGCAACAATTCGGGGGGGGGGGGGGGGGTTCATTTGTCTGAGCATTGTAAGCGTCGTGGCTGCGAACCGCTTTTGGAGTCAACGGCGTTCTTGAAAAAAGCGAAAGAAAAAACGGAGCGGGAGATTATAGAGGCTTTCTTTATTAAAAAGAAGAACAACAAGTGTGTGAACGCGCCATCTGTTAGCCTACTAGATAAAGTGACTTTTCTAGATGGGTGTCTGTAGAGTGTTTATTGGCTGTTGGCGTTGTTTGATATGTAAACGTCAGATGAGTTGTGCATATACGCGTTGAATGGTCTTGCAATAAATCAGTTGAGAGTAGCACCCGTCCCTGTCGTTTATGTTATATCCTATTATCCCTGTCTGTTTGCGCTTTTAAACCGTATACCTAAGAAGTGAACGGTTGACACAATTTTATCGAAAACTTGGTTGGCACTTGCTAGTGCTGTTTCGTCACGGTCTACTCTTTTTCGAATATTCGATTGTATGTCATTTTGACGAAGGAAGTAAGTTACGAGGAAATAATTTGCTTCTTTATGAATAGTGGTGTAGAAAGGCACGGAAAACAATTATGCACGTCTAACCCGTGGGATTGTTCGTGCGTACTTTTGACTCCGTGAAACTAGTTTAAGTGACAATAATACCCACGGCTTATGGTATTTTGGCGACTCAGAGCGACACCTTACAAATCACAAGGCCGTAGTGCTAGATGTTCCACGTCACCAACCGATGGCCAGCGTGCAGATTGGACAGGAGCACTGCGACAGCGTTCGGCTGGGGTTCGCCTCCTCTCCCATTGGACACCAGTCTAAGCGGAACTCTGCCCTTGCCCATTCTGTTTCTCGCGTTAGACTACTGTACGTGACGTAGATAATTCGGCACATCAGCCTTGCCATCTAGGAGGTGCTGCTCCGAGCCGAGAGAGATTAAGATTGCAGCGATGGAAAGCGAAACAATTTCCTGGAATTGCACGGCCTATTTGAGCGTGAGGGTATGAAAATGACCTCGTTAGTCTGAGTAAACTTTGTTCTTTGTCGCAGCTTCAGTTTCATTACATACAAGTTAATATAGGGTCCGCGACGTGAATCGCTAAAAATAGTGCGCTTTCCACCAATCCATTATGTATCTACAAAAAGCCCCATCATTATTAAATTAAGACGGCTTGAACTTTATTTCCAGGCATTCGCAAACACTTTTTTTTAATGTATACATATATTCAACACCCTTAAAATGCAATGCTGCAGTAACAGAAACTTTAAATCCTTGGCTCTAGCTTAGATTCGACGGCATTCCCATCTCCCGGCGTGAGCTCACTGTCCCGGCGCCTTTATGCTGGCATACATTATTCAACGCTTCTAGTCTGCGTTCGAGATGCACAGCTGACCAAACTGGTGCCAATTCGGCAGATACGGCATCATTTACGCCACCCTCCTGGGTCGTGATCGCTTTGATTTCTTCGACCGCAGCGAGGCTCTATATGTTGCCTATCTCTTTGAGCAAGCCGTGATATTGTGACCTTCCTGTGCAAGTACTCCGTCAAAAGCGGGGGAAAAATGTACCAGTTTTAAATTGGTATTTGGGCGCACCTTGCTATTCGTAGAGGATATCGTGTGTTTTCAAATCGCCGGCGCAGTTAACAGGGACAGAGGTTAATTACCGAGGCACGAGGTGCATCTGGAAATTTGTTTATAGCCTCGATAATGACCGGCACATGAGCTGGTGGGTATTTTAACGTCTTAGTTACTAGGCTGCACGTAGCAGATATCAAGTCAATCTCGAGTGGCAGACGTCTTAATGAACAAATTTACTTTACATTTAACTCGTGAATTATTCGTGCAAACGGCATTTTAGAAAAACTTTAGCCTCGCACGCTCAAAAAGAAAATATCTCGCACGCTCAAAAAGAAAAAAAAAAAATCTAACTTAAAAATGTTTTAGTTTACAACATCCAGCTTAACCTGTAGGAAGTTATTTTTGCTTGCGATTACAAATGTCTCACTTGGTCTTAAATATTGTAAATCGGTAACTACCAATGTACAATATATTGCACACTAGAAAAACATTTTTTTTTTTAGGTTTAAACATATTTTTGAGTCTAAACACTTTCCTGCAAAGCACTCTCCCAAGTGCTTTGCAGGAAAGTGGACACCTCACCTTTTTTAGAGTGAAGAGAACAATACAAAGAGGACACTAAACATTTTTTTTTTCTGAAACAATGAATGAACATAGTTGAAAACCTTAGATGGGCCAGTTGGTACATCATGAACATAGTTGCGCCGTATTAGACGAAAGTGCTTTGAACGGAACAGGTAATTGGTATCGTATCATTTGGCAGCCTTAGTTTGCCCGTTATTTTTTTTTTCTACGTTAACATTTAACGTCGGCCCTAAAATGTCAGATGTCAAACATGTAGCACGAGGAATAAAATCCATAACAAACGACGGTTCTATTCTAAAGCAGGAATCTCACCGCTCATAAGTAAAAAAAAAAAGTGTTTGTTACCGACTCGAAAGACTTATGTGCGTTCAAGGCCTGTCTACTTTACACATTTGTTTGCTTCGAACACGTCCGCAGACTGTCTCGCGTATAATGTATTTTTCAGTGTGACCGAGGCTTAGCGGGGCGACGCTATACGGGTCAGCTGGACACACGGCTGGATGGCGCCACTATAAGGATCATGTGACCACGTAGGATCACTGTTACCGTACCGTGCTTTCGTCGGCTACATTTAGCGCGATAACGGTCACGTGACGCCACAATATTGCGCAAATATCGTGCGAATATCGTGCGTGGGCACACTGTACCACGTGATGGGACGTAAAGCGACCCAACGGTTTAACACCGTGACGTCAGGTGACGGCACGCTGGCCAGACCTCCGCATATGCCGCTAATGCATTCTGCACACGGGACGTATGGGCGGCAGGTCCAAGGAACGCTTTAATTTTTTTTTTTTTTTTTGGCAGCTCAAATCAGGGGGTTATAATTTATCCTGATGAAGCTCGGTGACCGACGAGGCCCAAATATATGCCCAGTCGTAAAAAAGCAAAGATCGGTTATGAAATAATAGACACGCAGCTGTTAGAATGCTTCCTTCAAACGTTTAGAGCTCATGCTGGTGCCGAGATTGAGATACGATAAATGCTGCCGTAATTATGACTAAATCTCAGTCCGTGAGTGCCCATTAGATTCGAAAGAACCAATACGTCTCTGCCGACGACAAAAAATAAATAAATAAATAAGCTGCTTTGAGAAGCAGATACACGTGAGCATGGCGCAGGGAGTGCCGATTTCTTTTCCCAATGGATCTGCGATACTTTTGATGGACGTACTGCAGATACACTTTAGGTCGGCTCTACGGGAAAGCCGCGTGAAAAAGCACACGTCGTCGCGCAGCACGCTTCCGCTTGTACGAGAATATTTGACGCGGCGATTTACTTTTAGGAGAGGTTACTATATTCTTCTCTGACGGCTCACAAGCTCGTCGCTTAGAACAGACAGCTTGTCCAGTAGTGAGATACGATTTTATTTTGAGTAGAAGCTGAGATTGCGAGCCTTTTCAGCTCTGGATGTCGTCGACTCAGTGTGGCGTTAAGATAAAATCTGCGAAAAAAAAAAAAAAAAAAAGAACACGGTCATATTACATTGCTCCTCGTGTTTCCTTCTACTCCTACGGTATCTTCTTCTCGTAAGTATTTTATTTTTGAACTTCTTCCCTCAGGTGGTAGCCTGAAGGAAAGTACGAGGGAAAGAGTGGTAGCCTCAGGAAAAGAAAAAAAACTGGTTTATAAGAAAGACGAAGGCGAACAATATGTTTGTCTGGTACTCGCGTGTATGACAAACTGCACAGTCTCGCCAAAACCTTTTCCCTGATAAATTCACACATTCGGCAAGTTTGTAAACTCATTGACAGTTTGACAATCTCGAGACGTGTGGAGTGCAGAGCACCTTGATTATCGTTCTCCTTTGCCAACAAGACGAAAATCAATCATATATATATATATATATATATATATATATATATATATATATATATATATATATATATGCGTGCGTGCGTGCGTGCGCGTGCGCGTGCGTGTGCGTGTGCGTGCGTGCGTGCGTGCGTGTGCGTGTGTGCGTGCGTGCGTGCGTGCGCGTGTGTGCGCGCGTGCGCGTGTGTGCGCGTGTGTGTGCGCGCGTGTGTGCGCGCGTGTGCGCGCGTGTGCGCGTGTGTGCGTGTGCGCGCGTGTGCGCGCGTGTGCGTGTGCGCGCGTGTGCGCGCGTGTGCGCGCGTGCGCGTGTGCGCGCGTGCGCGCGCGCGTGCGTGCGTGCGCGTGCGTGCGTGCGTGCGTGCGTGCGTGCGTGCGTGCGCGTGTGCGTGTGCGTGTGCGTGTGCGTGCGCGTGCGCGTGCGCGTGCGTGTGTGTGTGTGTGTGTGTGTGTGTGTGTCGGGCAGGAGATTTGAATGTTATAGGCACTCCATGAGTTTCGTAAACTGCCAGTGGAAGTGAAGTCGATACGTCTCTAGACGAGGCAGCTTGCCTACGTATTCAAGCCGTAGATGGCGTTGGAAAGGTGGGTCTGCGAGGGGGGGGGGGGGGGGGGGGGGACAGGTCACGCGCTAATTCCTTCTTCACATTTTATTTCTATTTTTTTAACTTTTACTAAGGTTCGTTAAGGATGGCAAAGTGAAACGCGACACTACAATTTAATATTTTTTTATCAAATAAGCTTTTTATCGTATATTAATATCAAGCCCCACGAAACGTGTTTTTTTATAATGTGTTCTTTAACAAAACAAAAAAGTTATTTTATCGAAAGTGTCGAGTGACGAGACTTTTAATACAGTTAAAATGTTTTCAAGATTATTATTCTTTAAGAACGCTCTGATTTTAGTCGTTGAATAAAAATAGAATTAAAGCTATAAGTTGAATTATTTATTTATCTTTCGCCCTCTAACAAACACGATTATTCAGACAGACAGACATACTACTTGAGAACTGAGTCGCTCAAATATACAGTTTGTAATATATGATGAACGTCAGGCTGGATTCACGCACTGATTCCCCATCGAAAGAAATTTTAAAATGTAAATCAAGAAAAAAAAGTTTTTAATACACCAGGAACTTTAAAAAAGTCAAAAGTCAAAGATTGAAAAAGGGGCTCTTTACAAACGCGAGCTCCAGAAACTTTCGTATTCCGATATGTAAATATTGAAGCGTCTGCCCTCGAAGCCCAAAAAGTTTCGGTTCGGAACGTAAGAAAATTTCGAACTCGGCGTATCTGGAAATGTCAAAAGAATTGACTAGAGAGACAGACCAGGCGTGTACAGAGTAAGATGTGCAAGGAGGTTACCTGAGCGGTTCTACTCTGAAGCTCGTCATAGTCAAACTGACTACGAATTTATTCATACCCTTTTTTTTTTTTAGAGGGAAACGCTACTGAAAATACTGTCTGCTTAGCATTATGTTTACTCTCAAAGTTGCTCAACATTTTCTGGAAGAGACTTGTCATCTTGTTTGAGAGGGTTTCGAGCATTCAAAGGGAATGTGGAGTCGTATACTTCGGTTCAGCTTAAGTCCGGACCAGGCTGTAAGATATATACAGGTGTGGACACCACGCGCGTCGCAGCTGCCAGTCAAAGCCCTCTCCTCGCCTTTGTTGCAAGCGGCGCCGTCATAGTGAATTTCGATATGCGGCTATGCGGCTAATGACAGCCCGTCGCGAGTCTGTCTCTCTACTTCTCCCTTGTTTACCCATCTACCTCAAATCTCGATTCGAAGCGCTACAGTTGCATCCATGTAAACGCAGCCTACGAGAGACACGCTCTTTTAAGTCTTTTGTTTGTGTGTGCACCACGTCTTGTAGAACAGGCAATAGACATCTTTCAAGAAGGGTTCTGCATATGCGCGGGCCTTCCTCTCGCAGCGGCGAAAGCTCTAAATTCCGTTGGCATCCGGAAGCATAGTTGCACTACCTCTCCTGCTTCTTCCGCGACTCAGATAAGCCGCAGAAAAGGCAGGAAAGGTATCGCAGCTCCCATTCCATTCACCAACCCATGGCCTCCGAGATTCTTGTGCCCGGGGGCTGCGCTCCTCCGGCCGTCCCATTTGGCTCAAAGTGTCCTATCCTCGCCGCGTGGCGGCGCTGGGGACCCCGGCCAATTATGAGGGAAAGTAACTCTTCATGCGTGCAGGAGCTAACTAAAATGGAAGACGACGACGCCGAGTACACGATAGCTTTTGTTTGAAGCCGGTGTTAAAGAACTTTCGACAGGATCGTCGAAGAGCCTGCGAGTGGCTGTACCATATGCAGCGTCGGTTTTCATAGCGGTCTAGTTCTCCGTGAGCGTGTACAAAAGCTGCCATTACGATAAAAACAACCCGTAATGTAATAAACATACGTGTAGAACAGAGTGCACGTACGCCACTGGTCACATTTTCTTTATACAGCCACACGCGTGTTCAGCTCTCATTTACTAACTTCTATTTAAAATAATTCGTACATACGTCAAGTCAGACCGCAATCGGTGGTCGGTGTTTTGTCCAGTTGCGAAGCGATGTGCACCGACGTGAGCATTGATCAACGTACATGAGCTAATTCATCGCGATCATGCTTAGCGAGATTGTCTGATAGCTCGCGTAATCTTCAACGAACAAAATACACGAGTCCGTTTCTTTTTATCGTACCCAGTCTTGGGTTTGGCATTAAAGCTATGGACCAGCTTGTCTATGCTTTACCCTTACGTCTTAAAATAACAAAGTTGTTGTGCTAATGAAATGGTTCACATATTTTGAGGAGTGCCAGCTGAAACTACGTGCAAGCGCTTTTCAAATAAATGAAATTTGTCGCTGTGCAGCAGCGATAAATTAGGGTTTCTTTAAACACGAGAAATCCTGTCTTCATTATATTTACCGGCACTGGTTTCTTCGTTTTTACGTAACTTGCACAAGTCATACTGTGGTGCTTATTGACGCTTGATACACTGATTACGAGAGTAACCGCTCGGCAATTAATCAGCCAGTGTTCGTAAACCGGGAAATATTCAAAGACGATTATAGAAAGGGGCTGTCTTGCTAACAAACTTGGAGCTATAAGGCAGATGTGGCAAAAACAATTTACCACTCTTTACCAAAACATTAATTGCACAGAATGCTACAAAACGCGTATGAACACGACTATTCTCGAACATTTCGTCATCGTTGAGTTGCCATCCAAAACCCCGTCATCACTGGAAGACGCGCCCGGCTCCGAAGGCAAAAGAAACAGAGTGAAGCGAGAGGTTACGCAAACCAAACTTGTTCATGAGCATGCTTCTCTAGATCCGTCGTCGGCGAATCAACGCGATGCGCCTCTGAGACCCACCCAAAACCAAAATCACTGCGAACGAACGATGGCTTACATGCAAAATAGGGCGAATAGAGAAAATAATACACCAACGGGCAGAAAGCGTTATGCAATAGTGCACGTGTAAGATGCAGTTTCGAGAAACCGGCATATCGTGACGGTCTTTGCACAGGCACCGCGCTCTGGCTAGTTTGAACGGTAATGTTTTTTAACCTACTTTTTTTTCAGTCTGTGCTCAAGAAGCTACCAAAAAACCTGGTCGCGTCTCTTGACGCATTCCTCGACGAGGAGCTTTGTAGAACTTAGGCAGAAATGGCCCACGTGCACACGTTCCTTGTTTAAGACTGAAACCTCGCACAGGCATCACGCCAGTGTGGCGAGCACGGCTTCAGGTTTCGATTCAAAACGTCTTTATTGATCCAAAAGATTACGGCGTAGGTTCCAGGAGTTTAATGCGGCTACCCTTAGGCTGCCCTCTTCTTCGACGCCCCTAAGACGGATTTGCTGGTCCTGACCGAGTTTAAAATCTTGTACTGACAATGAAGATGCATATGAAAGGAAAGTATTGGAAGAAGAATATAAACGTTCTTGCTTAACTGGGTCTATGGCGTCAGTTGCGGAGCGCAAAGGAGTTAGCGTGGTACGCTCCTCCTGCTGGGGACTGAGTCGAATGGGACAGCCGGTGGAGGATCTCGGAGGTCATGACCAACCCACGGCTTCCGAAATTTTTTCTCGCACTTTGTTTAGGCCTGTTCAAACACTCGACTGCCCAGCAAAAAGAGCGATTGGAGTCAGTTCTCTAGATCTCCGCACGTGGCGCTTAGAGCCAAACCAGAACCGGAAACAGAATCGCCTCAAAGCAACCTGCAACGTTGCACGCTGTCCAGTGTGAGTCTGCGGCATGAGGCTCGCATCTTCATTTTCCTTATCATCAAAATAGAGAAAGCTAAGTCAGTCTTTGTTGAATCTTAATTTTAATTCGCCGCTCCGGTCTTGGCGCTGTTTCGCTGGATGATACCTTAAAATGCAAGATCGGAGGACGAGGACGCCAGGTGGACGCAAGAGGTGTTTTTCCATCGTCAGAAAGCCAGCCGGACCGGTGGCACACACCTGGTCACGATGCTCGGTTACAAAGCTCGATCGCAAGCTTGGAGACTTCAGTGCCCGTTTTCACGCTGACCACCGCCCGGCCAACACCGATGCCATACTCCTGGAGCCCCACCACGGGGGTACTGCAGACTCCTGCGTCGCCGGAAATTTGGCCGGCTTGTTTGCAGGCCGGCACGCAGGGAGCCTTCGCCAGGCGCTCGAGACTGGCTTGTGAGAAGTCAGCAGCCCCTAGCGGCCCCTCGAAGACCACCGACGCGAAGGCCGCTGCAAGCCTAACGCTTTTCACCTCTCACCCCTCACCTGCGTCCACGAGCTTCATTTAAACAATCCTCACCATTTATTTTAAAAATTCATGTGTGCAATATCATCTCATTACCGTTGAACGCGGGGTTGCGGGCCTTACTGTATGGGCGACTTGCCTTTCTGCGTGCCAAGGCTCTACGAAAATTAGAAAGCGCAAAAGGCAAGGACAAGAGGAAGACTACACAGGACAAGCGCTTACTTGTCCTGTGTAGTCTTTCTCTTGTCCTTGTTTTTCGCGCTTTTTAATTTTCGTAATGTTTAACCAACTAGGCCAACAAATCATTTGGCCAAGGCTCTCCTGAGCCGAAATAAATCACTATCACTATCACTATTTCGTACCAATCTATATTTTGAGTCGCCATCCTGATTTTGATTGACTAACCTTCCTTTTTTCTACCGAAATCATGTGACGCGCAGTTTCTTTCAAAACAACATCGTGGGCATTTGTTCTACACCTTTCGCGCTTCGAAAAGATGAGCCTTCAAATTTGGATCAACTTCTTCCTTGCCATAGGTCTGTGAGTTGCGGCGAAAGGCGGGGAGCCCATTTCGCGCTACTCCTAAGTTCCGTAGACTGGCGATAATGGTGTCGATGATAATTCGCGGCTATTGATTTTTATTATTTGGTTTGGGTACGAGTGCCACAAAGCGTCCCGCAGTTAGCAGTCTCTACAGCGCGAATGCAATGGCCTGAGGAGCGCAGCCAGCGCGAAACAAAATCTCGGAGGCCACGAGCAACCGTATATAGTTTGAGTTTAAGCCGCTGGGTGTTGTCTTTACGTGAAAAGGGGCCATTGCACTTGCGTATTGCTTAGACACTGCTTCGTCGTGGACCCTAATTTCGTCCCTCTACAACGGCAGTAACAGTTCCATGAAGGCGTTGAAGCGGAGAGGTATCTGGCGCTGTATTCAAGCCGGCATCCGTCAATTTCAGAGCAGGTTTTCTGGACGACGGAGACGCTGTCGGCATGGGGCTACTCAGGCACGTGTAAAGAGGTCTTTAGCTGGTCCATCGCGTCGGAGCGTTTGCCGTGCTGTGTGTCCTCACCTGTACACGTTTCCGCTGTTTAGAAAAAATCACAGTCCACACGTGCTAAATCGCAGTCCAGCCAGCTCGTGCATAACACACGAACACAGTCTGATTCATTCTTCACCTGAAGAAACCGAAGAAAACGTAATAAAACGTTTCCCTTCGTTGTTACGCTGACACTAGCATGTTAAAGGGATGCTGAACCAAACATTTCAGTGTCTGTAATAAATGGCCCACTGCCTTTTCATGAGTCAGCAGCCGCCGGTGTGCGAGAGCGCACGCAACGAAATTGACGTCAGCATATCCCCCATTCAAGCTTATTAAGCTCGAATGGGGGATATGATGACGTCAATTTCGTTGCGTGTGCTCGCGCACACCGGCGGCTACTGACTCATGGAAAGATAGTGCGCCACTTATTACATACTCTGAAATGTTTGGTTTAGCATCGAAACGTCGCGGGTGCATACCTTATTATGGTCACGCGTCGTGCTCGGTGATTCTTTCCAACTTCTTTGTGGTCCGAATGAGTGATTAACAAGGTGCTATCTTAATATCTATCTCAGCTGCGACGTCGCTCGTGCAGCAAAAAAAAAAAAAAAGCGTTGTGGAATTTGCGGTAACTTAGCTTCGCAACTGCGAAATCAGGAGCGAAATCGCACCGTGTGATTTGGGCTTTATCATCTAACGCCGCAGTATCGTTGACCGCGAAGTGATAACGAGATGCCAAAGATTTATCGCGCCCTGCGTTCCTTAAGCTGTCAATCAAATTCGTTTTTTTCTTTTTCTACAATTGCTTTTGCGGACCGAAAACTAATTAGGGCTGGCCCAGTATAAACGGCTCTGGGCTGGCCTATCTAGCGCAGGAAGCAGCGCCAGATATAGATTGTCTGACGCTTCCACTTCTGCTTGTCGAAAACCCATCACTTGCCAGCTAGCCGCCGTTATCAGCGTGCACGCGGCGCCGGTACATTAACGCCCTGCCGTTGAAAACACCGGGATCGTTGTTCCAAGCGGTCGGCGTGCGTCAACCACTTGTCGAGTGCGAACACTTCCTTCGTGCGCGGCCAAGAGAGCTCCTCGCACCATACTTCGTTTCATTACGAGTCCGAGCGCAGTCAAACGCATAGAAGACGTACCAGCGCAGACGACGCACTTACCTTAGCCACGGTCATGCTGCACATAGATCATTCGCGAGCACGAAAATACGACAAACGCCATGACGTTGCATCTTTGGGTCTGCTTGATTGGCCCATCGGCTGGTAGTGTCGGCTGCGAAGAGTTAGACCTAGATCCAAATCATAGCCAGCCGGCAACAGCCAGGCGGCGCCAGCAGAGTGAGAGCCCACGGTTATACCCTGTCTCGTTGTAACTTGGCAAAGGGTGAACGATAAGCCACACATTGCGTGCCGAAGGCTTCAATAATTGGGGTTGTGTGGATATTTATACAGCAAGTCGTTGGTCAGCCATTTTTAATGTTGCGACGAGTCACTCGCTGTAGATGGGCAATTGAGCCAGTGCAGTACAACCGCTAGCCTGGGGTCTTTAAAGGGATACTGAACCGAAATTTGGATTTCGCAAAGTAAGGCTGCAGAAGTGTTCAACCGGACGCTACGAACTCCAAAACATCACTCGTACATCGATATCTCAAACGGATGGCCGTACTTTTGGAAAAGAAGGGCGCGATCAAGCGAGTTCTTTGATGTAACTGTCCTCCGGGAGAATTTGAGAATGAGGAGAAGCGGCCTCGCTTCTCCCCTCCTCGCTTAGGTTCAAAAGCTGGACGGAACGTAGCGAGGAGGAGAGGGAATGGGAATCGTGACGTGCCTCGTCTCGTCGGCCTCGTCGGCCGTGTTCGATCGCGCACTTCTTTTCCAAAAAATACGGCGATCCGTGAGATATATCGCCGTATGAGTGATATTTTTTTGTTTTGCAGCTTCTCGCCTATCCGCGCGGCCTTGTTTAGTGAGCTCGAAATTTCGGTTCAGTATCCCTTTAACGTGCACCACGCAGTAGTGATACACGACCGCACGCCGGTACGATGCTCATCCAGATCGAAACGGGCAGGGGTGGGGATTGAACCCAGGATCCCAGGATTCTGCAGCGCGAGCTTTCGCTCCACGTGCTCCGAGCTGGTGTGCGCTAGCCCTGCGCTAGCCCACTCGGCCACCGATCCTCCCCCCCCCCCGAAGGCTTCGAAATGCGCGGCGTGTACGAGCACAACCCACACATATTGGAGCATGACGCAGCGAAAAGCCTGATACTTCTTCGGAATAGAGGCGCGCTCCGGTGTGACCCAGACACGTTCCCATTGGACCGCCAGGGCCGTAGCTTCCGCTGTACTGGCATGTTACGCGATCACGGCTTCCTGGGATACCCAGTATTTCTTTCTTCAGACACTAGGCCAAGCGGCGCCACCAGAGTAAAAGTTCACGTTTGAACAATGCAGCCGCCACTCCCACGGGTACCCAATATTTCTAGCTTCAGTCGCTAGATGGCGCCAAACCAAACAGCATTGCAGGTTGCCTATAAGAACAGACACTGGAGTGTCTATGATTTCCCCCACAGCACGCGGTGGGGCACTCTCACTACGACCCACGCATGGGCGTACCAACTGGGGGGGGGGGGGGGGGACGGCAAAGGGGTCACTTTCCCCCCCAGTTCTCAGAGTGGGGGAGGGCAAGGTTTGTGTTCCCCCCCCCCCCCCCCCCCTGAAACAGCCGCCACTCGGCAGGGCAAACACTGGCCGGCGGTGCCGAAGCGATACCAAGGGCACCGCCTCCCGGCCTTCGAGGGGAGGGGAGAGGGAGGGGTCTGGTTTGCCCCCCACTCAAAAACAAGTTGGTACGCCACTGGATCCACGTATCTTGTCAAGCAAATGACGAGGTGAGTGCAAAAAACAGCAGCACTGAAAAACACGATGTTCGTAGGAATAATGAGAGAGCGAAACGTCATGGTGAATGTTTCCTCGTCGATTGCGTTTTCAAGATTAGCCTTCTTCGGGACTATATGTGGGATGCTTTCTGTCTATCTCATGCCGTCTGCCCTATTTGTGGGCATAGTAGGCGCGCCGGCATTTTTTTTTTTTTAGAGTGTTTTACATTGATTGCGAATTTTTTGTTTTAATTCTGTTACCTCGGTTGAACTGCTATCGATTTTGTCTCGTCTTCGGACTGACCTAAGCCAGGGGGAAATGAGTTCCTATTTATTATGAGATGCTGTGTTAAGTATTAGTGAGAAGCAAAACGATAGCAACATAAACCTTCAGGTTCTGTATCCGTTAAAGGAACGCCATAAAACCGGATATGTGCCATTTAGCTATTGCATAGCCCACGCATTGATAAAACCACGCTATCTAAATTCACCTCGTGCTTTCTACACCATAAATATAATATCATTTACGGAGAGACTAATAGTAATAACCACACCGCAGATTATTTTGAAATTCCGGAGTCTTTATGGACGCAACGTGGTACACATTTGTGTTTTGTCCCGAAACCCCGCACCGCTTGTTTTTGAGGACTATACCGTCATAGGTGTTCCGCCGCCGTCCTTACAGCGCTCGGGCGGCGTTATTATTACGGCCCCACGTCGCGATAACAGCAGGTGTGCGCTGGACCGTCTCTGGAAGGACCCATTAAAACGTCTCGGACGGAGACCAACGCGGCCGTTAATAACACCCCAAAATTCCGGATGGCTTGAGACGTCCGCACGCCGGTACGGGCCTCTTCGCCGCCGAGCAGCTATAGATACCGCGTTTCACCGCACGGCGGACCCCAACGGACGCTATACGAGCCATCCCGGCCAATCCGGAGCTTCGAGCGATATCACGTGACTACCCTCTCCGTGATTATGTCTGCAGCAAACGCAGTGCGTTTTTGTAAGTTGTACGAGTAGCGTGACACCGGTTTAAGGACACGTGACACTCAGGATGAATCGGATTGGGTGGAATGATTGATAGCTTCCACCGCGGTTCATCGTAAGGTGGAATGGACTGTAGAAAAACGCGCAGGCGTTAGTCTCCCTTCCCCGAAACGTACTGTAGCACACGAGGCAGTGCAGCGTTACGACCATTGCAGCGGACTCACCTTCTATTCATAGCCAAAGAAAGAAACAAACAAATAACAAAAAAACACGACAAAAACAAAGAAGGGGCCAGGGAAGGTGAACGTCTCCGGGGTGCGGCAGACGATGTCATAAAAGTTGCAGAGTAATGCCTTTTTCTCTTTTTTTTTTTTTTTTTCGAGGGTGGGGGTTTTACTTGAAAAACAAGAACCAGGTGCCACCAGGGTGTCTTAGTTTGTTTTATACCAGCCATTTTTGGCGAGACAAGAAGAAACAAAACGCTGGCGCTCACTCAGCGATTGATTTTTTTTTTTCTTTTTGCATTTTCTCGACTTGCATTGCAAAAAGAAAGACGCGGCTTTGTATCTTTTTTTTCTTCCCTTTTCTTTTCCCGTTTCCAGTCGAGGGATCCGATAACCTGCGGTTGTTTTGTTGGCGGAGTCCGTTTCGGGAGGAGGATGAGCCGACGGAAAAACAAGAAAGGACGTTCCGCCTGCCTCCTCCTCCTCCGCGTCGTCGGCGTGGGGCGAGAGCGATAACCGCCTGTTTACGCGACGCGAAAGTTTTGAGACGCGTGCGAGTTATGCAGTGGCAGCGAGTTCCTGCATTTTTCAATCAGAGCAGCGGGTGTGGATGTGACAACTCAGATACGAGTGACAGCTTTTTCATTCGATGGCATCTTTTCTTCGAAACAATTCCTGCATATACGGTGTCGTGTTCCTACGGCATCTTTGAAGACGGACAAACCGTTTTGTTTTTCTTCAGAAAAACGATTCCTTCTGGTTTGATGACCCCGTTCTACATCGGCGCTACAAAGAGGCACAAATATTTTTTTTTTTAAGAGAAAGAAATGTACCCGCTGAGCAATATTTTGCTGTGCGATCACAACAACGCACTAGAAATAAGAGCGTAGCGGAGGTTGAAGGAGTCATAAAATATGCCGGACATGGATTGTCACTAGACAAAACTAGCTTAGTGGCCACTTCTCGGATGCATTTTTGACATTGTTTATTGTGGCGGTACAAAAGCGCGGTGGCGACGAACGCTTTATCGACGTAAACCCGTGGGTCCCGCATGATAGAATAGCGAGGAATAAAAGAAAGGTTTACTGTTTTTTCTTTTAAACGCCGATTTTGATTCAAATTTTTTTTGTTTTTTTTTTTGTAACAATATTCAAAGAAAAAATAAAGGCCTCCAAGATGAGTCATGCTTCTCTGGGGAGAAAAACAAGATGCTGAGAAATTCGTGTTGACATTTCGACCAGCGTGTTTTTTATTACCTCGAACGTTGGGTTGTTCACTGCATTTTTACTGTGCCAACCCTTTTTCTTACACGATCTATGTCGCGCGTTTGTCTAAGCAAGGACCAGTGGAGAGTGCTGGTTACCATCCAGCTAGACCAGAAAAAGGAAGAACTTATGACAGGCTTTGTTCTTTGTGTTTACCATGTTGCCTCTACGATTGCTTGTGATGCCTTCCTAAATAAGCCTAAGTCTGCTTCCTCACACAGCTCGCTTCGTATATAACTGTGATTAAACCTTCGCTCGCTTTATAGAAAAACAAACGCGTAAGCAATGTTTTTTTTTCTTTTTTGAGGGAAAGGGGGGAGGGGCGTTTATTTAGCACGGTTCCGTTATGATTCGAACGGTCGGGTAGCTCAGTACCTCATATAAATGTATGGGCTAGAAGTTGTGTTTCTACGGTTTGCTGCGTTTAGATTATGTGCGATTATGTACACAAAGGGTAAACAATGCATTTTTTTATTTGGAATTTAAGTCTGTGAACCTGTTGATGAGTCAATAGCCCCAAAAACTTATTGACTGTTTTTTGTTTTACTCTGGCGAAGTACATATTTTTTCTGAAAAATGTGACCACTAGCATTGGACAGTTTATTTGCTGTGATTAACAATGTCACTCTGGGACAAACTTGGTCTAAGCCACAGGTCAGACCATCTACTTAATAGTTTTTTTTTTTTTAAGTGGCGCTTTCAACATTGGTTAATGTTTAGTGGTTTATAGACATAAGGTTTGCTACAAGCTGCAGCGATTAATGGCTTATCTAATGTAAATATTTCAGCACTGCATTTACGATAGGCGATATTTAACCAAATAATTATGATAGGTGTTGGCGCGATGAATCCATGATTATGTTTACAATAAGACACTTCTGCGTTTTTCGGTGCTTATGCTACATGGTTGTTACTACACTTCATCAACTTCGAACAAAAAAAAAAAGGTTTAACAGGGAGTTAGAAATATGCGCCAATTAAGGGTGTACTCACACTCTCATTGTGATTTCACCAATTTTTCAGCGTTCGTAACGGCGAGCTCTGTAATGACAAATGTCTACATTAAAGTCTAATAATTATTTTTTTCGGTGTTGTTGTTTTTTTTATTTTTTTTTTTACTTTCGGCCAGAACATGATTTTTCGGCAATTTTCGCAAACTTGTCACCCAACTAACATATTCTTTGCATTATGTAATTATGCATGTTTGAATATAATTTAGATAATGAGAGCGAGGCAAGCTTTGAAATTTACTTATTGATCTATTTTCTCGCAACCCACAGTCTCTTCCAACATTACAACTTCTTTTGTTCTTGAAGTATTTCACACACACAAAAAAAAAATGTAACGTCAGTTAATAGTGATGAAATAGAAGAGAAATACACGTATTGATATATTTCTGAGAAAATAAATAGAGACAAAAGCAAAAGGGCAGTGTTTAAGAAGTTTTAAAATCACACCAAGATGTGAGACAACAAAAACAAATGATCTAAAAACAAAATATTCGCAAAAAATAGCGTGTTTTGTCATATACAGAGTATTTCGGTACCATCATTTAATTCTATACAGCTCGAATCGCAGAGGTTATCGCACTCACACACCAAAAGATTATTAAATGGATAAATGTATATTACTATATAAATAAGCTTAATTTTCTTTTAACATTTTATTTATGAATAAAATTCCCCATTGCTACCTGGATGTACGCACATTTGTGCCGGCAACGTTCGCAGCTACCGAAACGACGGCAAGGTCAAAGTCACCGGCACAACTGTTCGCTGTACACGACATGGCAGTCAATGCGAGAGGTAGCTTCAAGCAGCAATCATGAGTCACGGTTGTTTCTGTGCCCTTGTCGTTTCTGTCGTTAGTGTTGTTGGGTATGCAACCGTCGCGAATGCCTGACGCAGCCTTAACTCGACATAAATTTCTGGCAACTGGAAAAAAAGAAGAACAAAAACTCAGGGAACAAGACGTTGCAACGGAGACTGTCGAGAGAACCGACAGATGGAGCGGAAATTTGATCTCAACGAAAAACAGGAAGCGGTCGGAGACAAGGCAATCGCATTACGAGGTGCAACAGGGGTGCACATCCTGAAAGGCGAGACAGACAGACAGGAATCAGATGCGCCACGGAACCTGGATCACTTATATTTATCCGAAGTTGTGAGCCATAAAACAGAATCATTATAAAACGGCGCGGTTAGCTTTTTTTACGTTTTCGTCTCTCGAATTGGAAGGAATGGCTATGGTTATCGCGTCACCCTTGAGCAAAACATTTCTTTTGTTAAGGGACGGCTTGAGGTCGTTTACGAGACGTACATTCTGGAGCCCCAAGCAATTTATTTCCTGATTTGATACAACTAATTACAAATGTAAAAAGTACATAAAAATATAAATGGGCTCTTTCTTTTTTTTTCTGGTCTGAATGACCCTTGTGCCAGAGTGCGGTTGTATATCACTACTGCTTGATGTACGCTAGAGGCCAGTTAGCAGTCTTAGGGCTCATTCACACTGGAAGCGGATCCGCGTTCGCAAAGCGGTTGCGAACGCGGTTGTATAAGGATTCAGTACAATTGCACGCGCATTTGATGACATCAAATGCGCGTGCAATTGTACTAGATCTTTATACAACCGCGTTTGCAACCGCTTCGCGAACGCGGATCCGCTTCCAGTGTGAATGGGGGGTAACTGCCCCGGCTAAAAGTTTTTATCTGTAGAGCAGACATCAGGCGGCCTTTGAGACAAACTAGTACCCCAGTGGCATGCTTATAGAGGATACCCATAAGTACCTTTATAATTGGCGGCGAATCAGTTCGCGGCTCATCGCGCGTAGGCATATGTGCTTGCAACCCAAGAGCGCGGGCTAATTTGGCGATTGCAAAGGGGCCTATTAAAAGGTACCTTCAAGGGTGCGGGCTACCTGGGGAACCAAAGCGTTGGCCCAGGTTGGCCCAAGCCTGCCAAATCGTCAGTGGTCCCTGCGGCGCTCCGCCGCGGAAAAAAAAGCCGTCGCGGCATGTGCGGGGGAAAGGGATTCTTGGGATTGCGGCGCGGGCGATGAAGGAGTAAATGACTGCGTGTTGTTGAACCAGTGCGTTGGGCCATTCTCCACGACGTCACGTATACTTTTAATAAAGTAAAAAAACGTAAATGCTCGAACCCGAAACTGAAACTGGACTGGAGAGGAAGAAGAAATGTAGAGGAGGAAAGTGTTGGGCCGGAGGTCACGTGGCTACAACCAACCGCGTTTTCTTTTTTTCTTTTTCTTCTTTTTTTCTTTTTTTTTCTTCTTTTTTTTGGTTGAGCGATCCAGATGACGAACGCGAAAGTCAAGCACGAAAAGTCAAACACTGTGCTCGACGTTTGTGCGTTTTTCCAGCTTTTACCAATTCGTGTTCATAAGACGAGCGATGTCTTCAGCCAGAAGGGGCGACAACTCGGCGACGTCTTCGTGCGAATCAGCTCGGTGGTCTGGCGTGTCGTACAGAAGAATTCCTAATTGTTTTGAGCGGTAAACAATTTCTCTATCGAAGCTAGACAGATCCGCCAGTACTGCGACCAACTGTTCCGAAGTAGAGTTTCCACGCCCACCGTCCGCCGCAATCGCTTAGTTCCCATCGTTCAGCCGTCTAGCCTGCAACGCGATGTTGAGAATTACGCAAAGAATGCACAGAGTGCTTCCGCTTCTCTGTGCAACTTTCTTTTTTATTCCAGTCAACGTATTTGCAGCTTTTGAAATGCCACAAAAAATGGGTGTTATACTTTTTTTCTATTTTTAATATTGAGTGTGCGCCTTCAAGGACCCACGACATTGATTATATTTGACGTGTGTGTCTAAACCATAAAGAACGGCAAAGGATCACGGAGAAGGGAGTGAGCGCGACTCAAACCGGCCAGTTCTCGATCGGCGGTTTTCGGGCGGAAAGAAATGAATTTCGAGCAGCAAATAGTGCTTTGTGTAGTTGGGCTTTCATATGCCCTGTACAAATAAAAGTGTCCCTTTAAAGGCTGAACTCCATGGGACGAATAGGCTGCGAATAACCGACGACTTTTGCTCGACGGCTTTTGCTCTGCGCGTGTAATCAACACAGTGGCTGCTACGTCGCGCGCAAAGCGAGCGTGCCGTCGGGCGGTGTTCGCCAGTTATTCGTCACATAATTTGTTCCATGGAGTTCAGCCTTAAGGTACGTTTATACTTCAACGTAACGTCGACGGGCGCGGCGTAGCGCAGCGCACACTGATACTGATTGGTCGCAGATATCGAGTTCCTGGTCCCCGGCCAATGAAAGGCGCGCGTTCTGCGCTACGCTGCGTTCACTGCGCTCAACGTCGGAGTATAAACAGCCCTTAAGTACGTTTATACTCCAACGTAACGTCGACGGGCGCGGCGTACCGCCGCGTGCACTGATACCGATTGGTCGCAGATATCGAGTTCCAGGTTGCCGGCCAATGAAAGGCGCACGTTCTGCACTACGCTACGTTCCCTGCGCTCAACGTCGGAGTATAAACAGCCCAGGCCCCTGCGCACAGTTGCGTTTGAGAGCGCTTGAGCGCGTTTGACTGCGTTGCGTCGAGAAACGAAAGCGAGACACCGGCACATCTGTGCCTTGTATGATGCGTGAAATTTAATTCAAGGAATAGCTTCGCACGCGACACAAGAAGCAGGGATGTCCTGGTTTCTCGCAGCCGCAACGCAGTCAAACGCACTCAAACGCTTTCAAACGCAACAGTGCGTAGGGGCTTTTATGCTGGCCGTGTGAACGGGGTACAGACACATTGCACGCTCGCCTGAATACAGCCACCTCTAGTGCGCGAGGCGGTTCTAACATCACCGCTTTGACCCTCGGGCTAACTTCGCCAGTCATCTGTGGCTGCACTACCATCGCACCTGCAACCTCACCACGCAAGGGCCGCTGAGAGGCTGTGGATGTCGAAGCCACAGAGCAACGCCCACCGACACCAAGGTATATCCTATAGAAGCGACCGACAAGTATGGCAGCAGTGCAGTCCGGCGCAGTGCACGAGGCGGTTCTAACATCACCGCTTTGACCCTCGGGCTAACTTCGCCAGTCATCTGTGGCTGCACTACCATCGCACCTGCAACCTCACCACGCAAGGGCCGCTGAGAGGCTGTGGATGTCGAAGCCACAGAGCAACGCCCACCGACACCAAGGTATATCCTATAGAAGCGACCGACAAGTATGAAGTATGGCAGCAGTGCAGTCCGGCGCAGTGCACGAGGCGGTTCTAACATCACCGCTTTGACCCTCGGGCTAACTTCGCCAGTCATCTGTGGCTGCACTACCATCGCACCTGCAACCTCACCACGCAAGGGCCGCTGAGAGGCTGTGGATGTCGAAGCCACAGAGCAACGCCCACCGACACCAAGGTATATCCTATAGAAGCGACCGACAAGTATGGCAGCAGTGCAGTCCGGCGCAGTGCACGAGGCGGTTCTAACATCACCGCTTTGACCCTCGGGCTAACTTCGCCAGTCATCTGTGGCTGCACTACCATCGCACCTGCAACCTCACCACGCAAGGGCCGCTGAGAGGCTGTGGATGTCGAAGCCACAGAGCAACGCCCACCGACACCAAGGTATATCCTATAGAAGCGACCGACAAGTATGGCAGCAGTGCAGTCCGGCGCAGTGCACGAGGCGGTTCTAACATCACCGCTTTGACCCTCGGGCTAACTTCGCCAGTCATCTGTGGCTGCACTACCATCGCACCTGCAACCTCACCACGCAAGGGCCGCTGAGAGGCTGTGGATGTCGAAGCCACAGAGCAACGCCCACCGACACCAAGGTATATCCTATAGAAGCGACCGACAAGTATGGCAGCAGTGCAGTCCGGCGCAGTGCACGAGGCGGTTCTAACATCACCGCTTTGACCCTCGGGCTAACTTCGCCAGTCATCTGTGGCTGCACTACCATCGCACCTGCAACCTCACCACGCAAGGGCCGCTGAGAGGCTGTGGATGTCGAAGCCACAGAGCAACGCCCACCGACACCAAGGTATATCCTATAGAAGCGACCGACAAGTATGGCAGCAGTGCAGTCCGGCGCAGTGCACGAGGCGGTTCTAACATCACCGCTTTGACCCTCGGGCTAACTTCGCCAGTCATCTGTGGCTGCACTACCATCGCACCTGCAACCTCACCACGCAAGGGCCGCTGAGAGGCTGTGGATGTCGAAGCCACAGAGCAACGCCCACCGACACCAAGGTATATCCTATAGAAGCGACCGACAAGTATGGCAGCAGTGCAGTCCGGCGCAGTGCACGAGGCGGTTCTAACATCACCGCTTTGACCCGGTGCAGGTTCGACCTTTGACTGCATTCGTCACTCCGCTGGCCTACCTGCTGTGGTACCTGCATTTCAAATCATGCCAGACGAGTGTAATGATTGCATCGTGTGTTTGGAGCAACTCACACCGGAATGCCAAAGTCTAAAATGCGCGGAATGTAACAACTCCTATCATGTTGGAAAATGTTCAGGAGTCAACAAAGCTATGACTTCCTCTGATTTGCTGTCTTGGAAGTGTGCAGCATTCGCAGCAACGACAATTGCTGCGAACTGACTGTCACGCAGGAGCGTCAACTTCCGAAACTGAAGAAGGCACTCAAAATACCTGATCTCGCAACTCTTAAAAACAAACCAAACACTGATGGAGGTCTTCAGTAGAATGGAGACCATCGAGAAAAAAAAAAGAAAGGAATTTGCAATTAGCAAAACATGACACTAACTCACAAACTGGATAAACAGAACCCCCCCCCCCCCCCCCCCCCCCCCAAATCGAAGCAATCAAGAAAACAACTCAAATACTTTCGAAGCACTACGATGACTTCATATAAAAAGTTGACTCACTTTCGCAGGTCACAAACAAGCTGAAAAAAAGAAAAGACAAAAGAACTCGAAAACCTCGGTATGGAGGGGGGCGTGCAAACTAAAGAACTTGAATGGGCGTTTAAGAACGCTGAGCAAAATTGAATTCACAGCGAAAGAACATACAGATACATAGTATCGTCCAAAATAATCAGGAAAACTTGACAGCGGTACTTGGTAGTCTTGCAGTAAAGCTGGACCTGCCAGTGTCTCATCCTGATAAGATTGAATCGAGACAAGAGATTGAAGACGAGGGAAGAAAAAATCCCTGCATCCAACGTGCGGTTCTGAGGGAGGTCAGAGAGAGATAGGTGGGTCAAGAAGCGCAATCCATTAAAATTCGACCGTATTTTCATCAACGAGAACCTGACGAAGCTACAGCGATGGTTGGTTTGGAACGCAAAAGAATGTCCAGAAGAAAAAGGCCACAAATATGTCTATATGAGCAACGGGAAAAGTTTAGTGAGGCGGACAGACGGCGCGGCTGTGATACGAATTGATGATGAGAGTGACGTGAACCACATTCGCTGATATGATCTCGTGCAGTAGATTTACAGATTGGGACAGATGCACTAAGACCGTACTAGACCGTACTAGTTGAGAATGGAACAGAGCAGACAACAGATTCTTCATGTTATTAAATTAATGTTAAAAGCCTTAAGAAACACTGCGGGATGCTTTGATAAATATAGATATAATAATGCTAATCGAAATAAACATCGAGCCTGTAGAACCTTTTACTTTTCATTTTCATGAATTTTATACAATTTCGGCACGCCAACAAGGCAAAAAAGAAGGAAACATTCTTGTATACATAAAAATACCTGGTTATTTGACCATATTGAGCTGCCTTTGCATCACGCGGAAGTTCTTGTGCTCACTATTCATAAAGCAGAACTGTTGCAATATGTGCTGTGCATAGACCGCCTAGCAATAGTTTAGAATTTTTCTGTCAAGAATTCTCAAAATTACTAAATAATAAATATCTGTATTAACAATGATCACTTTGTATTAGCGCTCGACTTTAATATCAATATCATGTGCCACCAAAAAAAACGAGAGTCACCGAATATTTTAATATATTTCCAACTACGGTTTATATGGTTTAATTAAGAGTACCTCGGTAGTACACTTAATTAACAAATCTTGCATTGATCACGTGATAATAAGGCAGAGTAACCTAGAATTTATAGGGGGAAACTGTTAAGCAAAAAGTGGCCGATCATTATTTTGTTGCGCTCAGGATAATAAACGAGGAGCCTACGACCGTGACAGGACAAAATGAACGTAAACAAGTCCTTGACAATTAGAAAATAGACGACGCTATCTTGAGATATAACTGAAATCCTTTGCTTCATCTATATCACATCACCCTCTACGACACGTTAGTTGAAAATTTTAAAAAAACATCTGCGAACATTCCACTAGAACGATAAAGTTGAAGCCCAGAAAACCAGAAAATAATTGGAAGGACGGCAACGAGCCCATAGTGCATTTTTTCCCTCATTGCATCTAGAATATTCGCATTCAGCCATACAAGATCAGGGTTGCGTTTCTTTACGAATATTTCTCTCCGACATCGTTCATAGAACTGATTGAAAGCCAGCACAAACTTTGACTAAACGTCGGTCTAGTTAACGGTCCTCAAAAAGGGGTTCCAGTCAAAAGCTGAGATCAACTTATCAAAGGCAGTGGTGTCGATACCTGTAACATTAATGCGACTTGATATTTCGCGCGATTTAAGAACGCCGACTGACCAGCGGCAGGCCACAAAGTAGTGGTCGGCAAGTTTCTCCTTAATAACCGCTGATTTCACAACAGTCGAAGATGTTCTTAGGTTAATATGGTCAATGCACGAGGAAACACGTCTGCCTAAGAGAAATTCTTCACGCGTTGGACAATTAATAATAATAATTAATCATAATAATAATAAAGACACTCTAAAAAAAGCATGTGTCTCTACTGTGCCGCACAACACTCGGAGAGCTAATCAACGCAACGTACAGAGGTAGCTCAGCAAATCACGGTGCCGAAACATATGTTTAGACGAAAAAATGCTCTCTGAGTTGAGATATTAAGCAATGCAAAACGTCACGCTTGCATTGCTTAATGTCACAACTCAGAGTGTGTTTTTTTTTTTTTTTTTTATTTGGGGGGGGGGGGGAGGGGGGTTCTAAACATATGTTTCGACATCGTCATTCGCTAAGCTGCCTCCGTAAGTTGCTCTGATTGACTCTCCGAGTGTTGTGCGAGAAAGTAGACGCACGCACGTTTCCTAGAGTGTACCAAGCCACTAAAGAGGGCTTTGACGAGCCTCCATAATGGCCAATGCTGGGGAGAAGGACACAGTCAGATTTAAAACTACAATAACCTGTCCAGCTACGGTAATGATAGAGAGAAGTGATCAAAATAAGAGGAAACGAAAACGGAAGGTCGGTTATGGCGGAGCACATGCACAGCTGCTGCAAAACGTCTCTAACTTGCCAGTGTTCAAGCGTCAATTAAAAAATGTTACACGTTTGACGTCGAATATATATATATATATTTTTCTGTGTTCAGCTTGCTTTTGTGTTGCACTGCAGCTGTCCAGAAGAGAGTGATTTCCACTTAAACTTGTGGAGGTGCTTAAATGTTCAACTGCTTCGATGGCCTAACAGCGATCGGTTGAGAAACAGCACAATTAAGCTCTGTTTAACTCACGGCTGTAAAGAAACTCGAATTTATTCGCCCCAGTTGTGCAATCTATGAACTTTTATTTCGCTCCTGTTTATCAGTGACCACGATTCAAAACGTTTCATCAACAACATAACATCGTGCACAGAGAACGTATTCATTCTCAAAAATACGTTTTCTTCAGAAAAAAAAAGCAAACTCTAGACTTCCCCGTTTCTTTCAGTTCAATTTTATTTCCGTCTTTTCCAACCGGGTTCCCTTTAATAACAATTAGGAAATACAATAAAACGTTAGAAGCGCAGATGGCCCTAAGGCTATTAGCTGTTTTTAGCGAAGTTCTCGGGGAGGTCACTCTAACGAGCAATTAATTACAGTTCCATTGGTCGCTATTCTAGACGTGTAGTCCGCTTCTTTCTTTATATTTATTTATCCTTACAGTTTGTTTTGTAAGCACTAGCTTGAAAGTTCTTTTTTTTTTTTTTTGCGTTCCCTATTTCATTGAATTCAAGTTTGAAGTCAACTTGTAACTTTCTTTTTTTTCCCCGAATTAGTCTGCTCTGATTTACGACTTACATCTCAGGAATACTAATCACAGGGAACCTTTTGGCCTCCGAGCCAAGGAAAAAAAGTTTATGTTTACGCTTGTGTTTATTTCGGGAATCCGAGGTTATTTGCAGATAAGATTACACTTTTTTTTTCGTATCTCAACACCTCTTTTCTTCCTAATGGAGGAATACTCGGCGCTTCCCCAGATAATTTAGTGGTAGCGATTGCGCGAGACTCGTTGGGAACATTATACTTCGTTTCACCTTATGTGCGAGCGAAGGCAAAGCTGGAAGCGCGAGCGCGAAAGTTCAGTGCGTTCAGGCTTTGCTCGAGCGCGCGAGCTGGGGAGAAACGCAAAAAGCGCTGGTCTCGCGCTTCTAGCTTTGCCTTCGCTCGCAGATAAAGTGAAACGAAGCATAGCTTGACAGTGCGTGTTAACTTGCCGACCTTAAAGTAGGGGTCACACTGCTTATACATCACACGAAAGACAATCTGCATACAGATTCGAACGCGAGTGGCCGCGAGATTCGTGTTTCGAATGCCACGCTGGCTCAAGTAAGACCTGCAGTACAGAAAACTTGGGCACGCGGCATTCAAACCACTGATATGGCGATGATTCGGATTTGTACAGTGTCTTTTTTTTGTGTAAGAGGGATGTGACCCCGGGCTAAGACTCCCGTTATAGTATAACTGAAAGTTGATTGATGATTATACAACTGATTCTTGAATGTGACGAAGCCAGCAGTGACATAAAAAAAAGTAAAACCAGCAAGAAAAAAAAGTCAAAACAATACAAACAAAAACAAGTTAAAGTACACTCTGAAATAATCAACATTGCAGCCGATGGCGGAATAATGTGTACCTGAGATTAAATGTTTTTTTTTTTTTTTTTTTTTTTAACAGAGTACTCAGTCGGAGCTCAGGGTTTTGACAAGCTGCTTTGGCGAGAGAATGGGGAAATACAATTAAAACAAAATATGGTCCCACATAAGCCGCGCTCCTGAAGCTTGCCATCGCAAGATGCACAAAAAAGTACCAAGCTGATTCACTCGTTCGTATTTAATTGGTTTTATTTCTAGAGCTCCCGCCCGAAGAAAATATTAGAAGGCTCGAACAAACGCACCTCAATGCCAATCCATAATTCGACCGAAACCATTGTTTTCTTGTCGAACTTTCCCAATATGCTCTCGCCTTCTGTCCGTCGACGGACAGAAGGCGAGAGCATTTTTTTTAAACGATCGTTTAAAAAAAACACAAAAAAACTGTTGCATCAAATAAAAACAACAGCCAGTGACAACGTATCACAAGGTTGTCTTTATACTCAAAGCCAGTGTTCTCTGCCGTCTTTCTTTCCCAAAGCAGTCACACCGCGTTGTGTTCCTTCTTAAAATAAAATAAAATAAGAAGAAGATAAAAGTAAATGGCATTTTTTAGTCAAATGCCTTTTTTTTATTTTTAGCTTTCTCTTACTTTGTCTTTATCTTCCTTTTTTGTATGAGTGCCTAGAGGCGGTCGTTAAGCGCACAAAGCCGAAATAAATGATCAGGAGCCGGGGAGATTGGCCGGTGCTTACGACCAAGCTAGGCGCGCAAGGAATCTGGCGCCTTGGGGACGCTGGTATTTGGTGCGACAAAGTTGCCTAACGTTAGAACTTTCTGGAACATAAGAAGATATTCCTAACAATTCCTACGCTGCTGCTTCTTGCGTGGGGTTCTGTACCTACTGGTCCAAACGTCTTTGTTGTGCTTAGTGAACTTTGGTGGAGGTTGCGTGATGCATCGAACCAATACTTTGAAAAAGAATGTAAAATAAAGGTTTTTACGGAACCATTGACGCTGTGGAGCTTGAACACCAGGCTAAATTAAGCGAGAAGAAATTTCTGCAGACAGTTTCTTACGTGGATGAACTAACCGCACAGCTGCTTAATGTTCTTACAAGTTTATCATTTCACCTAATTACGGAGTAACCTTTAGGTCCACAGCGAGGACAGCGTGTGTGTGGTTTTCGAGCCGGTTATCAGACTTTATCGGCAACTCGATCGAAACGTCTGCTACGACCGCCATTCACGGCAATGTGTTTTGGCTCCTGCAGGGCTATTGCAATGTTGGCGCACATTGTACGAAAAATATTGAGCAACTGTTCACTGCTGGGGATATATACACTCACAACCCCGCATTTGGCACGAAGCGATAATAGCACTTACGTCTTCAAAAATTCCAAGGTGGCAAAATAGGTCGAGCCGTTTATTTGCGACGGAATGAAGCATTGGCAGCACCTTGTGTCACACACAATTTTTTTTTTTCTTTTCAAGAAACGACAATGTTTGAGCAAGAAAAAAAGTGTCCCTAAATATTTATTAGCACTTGTCCCATTTTTGTTTTATTAGGCTTTAAACTCGTCAAACACAAAGCTGGGGCCGAAGTTGGCGGGGCGCGCCGATTGGCCTCTCACGACGATGAATTTCCGCTTTTTTCGCCGACGTCGAACCGGAACGCTCCGCGAACTTTCTGCTCCAACTTCGTGTTTGACGAGTTTAGGGCCCCTAGAATCACTGCCAACTTAAAAAAACGCAGGCTATGACGAGTCCCGAAAATCATTTGACCTTTCCGCGGCCCATCCGACTGCGCCATTGGCAGATAAGAACGCCCTGCGTTGCTTACCATCTCTATGACTCACAGACAGCTAGAGCGAGCGGCGCGCTTTCCCGCAACACGCTCGCGCACGCCGGAGAAGCCCACCGGCGCGGCCGCGTCGGGATCCGTCTGATCCGGCGTCGTCTCATCCGCTCCCATCTGTAGCCGGGGGAAAGCCGTCGCCAACGCCGCCGCGTCTTTTGTGCGCATGCTCGCGCCCCGGTGCGCGGGGCGCGCGCGGCGCTTCGGGGCGACGCTGGCCGCCCGACGCTCTCGCCGTGAAGTCGCTCGGGCGCCCGCCGAGCCACGCACGACCGTCAAGCGGTCAGAGAGTCGCTCCAACTTGACCGGACAGGTCGAGCGGTCCCCCCTTCGCAGTGAGCTCCGACCGTGCGTTCGTCACAGCGTCGTCACCGAGTGTGCACGAACTCGGAGTGTCAGACTCGAGTTGGTCCGTGCCGTCAAAGTTCTCCTTCGGAGCGCGCGTGCTCCTTGGGTTTGAGCCGCCTGTTTGCTCTCCCGGTGTGCGGGCTGTGTGTGTGTGTTCGCGTGTTTATGTGTGTGTGCGCGTGAGTGTTTTTGTGGTGTGGGGTGGCCTGATTTTCGACGAGGTAGAACGCAGCAAGTGGAAGGTTTTTTTTGTTTAGTTTTTTTCGGAGGGGGGGACGGGGGACAGTGCAAGTTGTTTTTCGGTGGTTCCGCTCACGGACATTTGGACGGAGTTTGTGGACTAAAGGGAGCTCACAGGTGGCATTCTTCCTTTCTGCACATGAGTGAGTGTTTTCACCTTTCACTTTCTTTCGTGTATTCCTAGCGCGTGTTAGAGCTTTCGCGAGCTCATATGTTCTGTGTGGGTGTTTCGCTTTGGTTTAAATTTAGTTGGCTACTTAATACCCTTCACTAGCTTCGGAAAGTCCACGAGAAACTTTGATTGATATTAAAACTAATGTCTTTAGCGGCATTTTTGCTTTAGCAGGTACGGGAGTTCTGACCTGTCGTTTCTGGCCCTGAAATATGTGGCAGCTTTTACCTTTATTATACTACGAATCGCGCTGCTGAACTTAGTTAGGTCCGCACCTCTAGCCAAGTTCTCGAGAGAAAGTCCAGAGATGAAGGATGAACCTAAATCTTCGTTTGCATTACTTTCCTTACACAGTTTACCAGCCGCAAAGTTAGGAAACTTTTCTATGTATAATGCTTCTTTGTATTTTGATTAATAAAACATATAGATATTTCTCTACAGAGTTTTATTTCCTAAATGTAGGCTTCACAACCACTGGAAAAATCGAAAAATATGTTTCTGATCTGTTAGAGCCATCTCCTCGAATCCATTGAAATACCGTATTTCGTATAACAGTTTCAAGTGAGTAAGAAGTTTTAAATCATGCGCGCCTGCTTTCAATTAAATTAGATATGTTGAATTCTAGTTACTTTGTATTTTTATTATTTGGGGTGGACAAACACTATTTCTTAACCGAATTAATTACACACACCCAATTTATTACTTTGTATCCGCATGGGCTAAACCTGAACGTGCCATACTGTTCCAGCAAACATGGCTGAATGAAAATAGCATTAGGTGAAGTTAAAAATGGAGACATGCTAACAACATATATGAAGTTATCCTAAAGCACGTCGTATCGCTTATGAATGAAATGTCGTCCGTCTTTATCAAGCTCAGGCACGGGCACAAGTTGAGAGAGCAAGCCCCTTACCGGAACTCGATACATTATTTATTAAAATAATCTTAAAGGCGCTTAACCTCAGCATTTGATTTCTATGAGCTGATGGCCCGTGTTATTATTTTTTTTTCATGCCTAACAGTCGTTGTAAAGTAGAATATATATCATTTTCGAAGTTACTACTAACAGTAGTTTCTCCCATTTGCTAAAAGAAAAAAAAATGTGAGGAAATTGAATGACTGATTGAGAAGCCGTATGATTCATAAAGTTTAAGGAAATCGTTTAACACATAATACACATAATGCATCGTATTAAATTAAAGAGACTGGCGGACAACTTCTAACCTACACACGTTGCACTACGCGAAAGTCAACGATGAAATTTACGGTGCAGATGTCTAGAAATCGGGACGTTACACCGGTTAAATATGGAATCTGGAGTCTCCGCTGTAGAGATGCTATTTATGCAGTGTGTTACCAACTCCTAATCTGTGGCCTTTAAAAGGACGGTGTAGCCATTTTTTCCCTCTTTCAGTAATTGCCGCTTTGAATTATTCCTTGACATTCATAACCTATGATACACAAGTTAGTGTTTGTCTCCATGCAAGGGCATGGAGACAAGAGCAATAGCAACGTTTACACCTTCAACTCGAAGCCGGAACAAGAGGCCACGTGACCTGGAGCCTATTATATGCCGCCAATGTTTATCATAGCCACGCGCAGGGGTTGGCAAGGCACAGGACACATGCTTCGTTCCATCATAAACTCCTGCGCTTATCCAGGTACAGGCAAAAGTATAGAAAGCACATCCAATCGCTGCGATTACTTCCGTCCTCGCAGCGATGTGGCACGATCCACTAAACACGAGCGCATGTCGAAGCATTGATTGTCTCGAGCCCGAATCTAGTGCTCACGCAGTGGGTCCACCCTACAAGCCGGATGGGACCCACGTCACCACGGCGTTAACCCCGCGACCACGTCAACGCGGCGATCCCCGTGACTCCAGCATAAAGTTTCGCGAAGGAGAGACTGCAAGAAAAAGACCGCAGTTGTCTTCGAAATTACGTCGCGACAAAGAAGTTTTCGTCGGTGACAGGTTAAGAACTTGATAACACTTTGTTCGCTTGCGCGGTCAAAGCTCGGTGGAAGGCAACGGGCGATGCTGGAGGCGGATCTTCTACCGAATTATCACCCTGTCACCGACTGTACGGCAATGGCGTCGCGTCCGAGTGGCGCAAAAAATAACACCGTTGCCACACGCGGTAAAGTCTACAGTGTCACTTCCAATGACTGTCATTCGCTGATCGGCCAATCGATGCGTGCCCCTTTTGGTGCGGCGCGGTGCACTCGCGACGCTCTTAATCAAGATCACGAGAGAATCGCCGATCAGATAATAGACAGCTTTAGAATAGGGAACCCCCCAATCTTTGGGCCCCCGAGCTGCTCGGGGGACCCAAAGAGTTGGGGCCTCCTATTCCAAAACTCGCCGTTGACAGTAGTGGGAGGGATGTACGAGGAGCGTTTCACCCCAATATTGTTGCACGGCCTTTCTAACGTCCATCCGACCTACGCCAAGTCAGGCCCCGTACAAAATGGAGCGATGTTTCTTGCATTTTCACCTTAGCGGGCGCATTCGGAAAGTGAAGCCCACCGGGAATTCGTCGTCAACTTTCCTCGCGAGCTCGTCGGGGCCAGACGCGCTCGCTGTATAGGAAGTATTCACTGGACGCCATATTTGTGGGTGCTGTTTAGTGCGCATGCTCAGAACGAGCTCACATCAATAGGCTGCTAAGACCGGCACTCTTGATGCTGCGGAATGCACGTTGCAAAAGAACTGTGGAAGCTCGCCGTCAGCACGCGCTCAGCATTCGCGCACACAGCTATGGCCGCCAGTGAATACTCCCTATAGGGAGTACTCCAGGGCAGCCATAGCATGCGCGACTGCTGAAAGCGCGCTAACAACAAGCTTTCACAGTTTTTTTTTGTTTTTTTTTTTGCAACGTGCAATTTACATTGTCAAGATTGCCGTTCTTAGCTGCCTATTAATGTGAGCTCGTTCCGAGCATGCGCTCTAAACATCGCCCTCAAAAATGGCGTCCAGCGAGCTATTGGCCTTGAGACCCAGAGTTGACATGTGTGGAAGCGTGCTTTTGTTTATCCATGGTTCTCTACGAGGCACGCGGTGATTCCATCTGTTCGCAGTGCGGGTGGAGACAAAGCATCCACACTAACGGCACAGAGCACGGGCAATTTGGTACAGAGCAGAAGCTCTTAGCAGTTGATTCTAGTGCAAGAGCGCTGCATTGGTGCCTCTCATGGCTTCGGCCTCGCGCGCGTAGCATTCGTCTTGCTCCAAGTAAGTTTCAAACAGAGCGTAATTCTGCTTTTCATCACATGAGCCGTGTCGATCGAATCTCGAGGCGAATAGGGAGTATTCACTGCCGGCCATAGCCGTGTGCGCGACAGCTGAGAACGTGCTGACGGCGAGCTTCCACGGTTATTTTTTGTTTTCAACGTGTATTCCTCACCGTCAAGATTGCCGGTCTTTGTAACCTATTAATGTGAGCTCGTTTTGAGCATGCGCTCTGAAGAGCGCCCTCAAATATGGCGTCCATTAAACACACCGCATAACGGCCGGGTTTAACGCCGCAGAGGGAAGTTCAGCCGCGCGCACGACGAACCTTAAACTCACAGCGCCCAACTCGACCCCTATAAAAAAAAAAAAAAAAAAGAGAGACATTGTCGAAGAAAGGTTCCGTTTCCTCCGACAAACTTTCTTTTCTCAGGTGGGCACGAATGACAGCGCGCGCGGCCAAAAGACAGCTTGAGGCCGCGTCGCGGCAGAAAAGGTCGGGCCACTTTGGCGCAAGGTCGGCCCCCTCTTGCTGCCGCGGATTAATCACCGACTCCGATGTGCGGCCCGTTTCAATTACGAGGAAAGAAAGCTCGTGACGTCAGGCCAGAGCAGCCTTGGAACGCCAGACGCGATCGCGTCTTTCCAAGGTGCTCGAGACCGCTGTCTTGAGGGACCCTTAATTGAGATGGACAGCGCATAACCGTCGCGCCGCCACACACACACACACACACACATACACACACCGCAGGCGCCTTCGGACGAGCAGAATCTTTTCTTTCTTTTCTTTTACGAGAAAAGAAAGATGGTCTCAGGTTTTCTGCTTTATCGCAGTGGGGAGTGTGGAACGCGCTGTTACACCGTTCACGCCTAAGCTGACAGTGCGGTGGAAGGTGTGCGCGCTCGTTGGACCAATCACACCTCTCTCTTTTCGCCACGTGATCACGCTCCCGCTCCATTCACGCGCGCGCAGAGAACGTGATCACGCGGCGAAAGAGAGACGTTTGACTAGTTCAAAAAGCGAGTAGCTTCCACCGCGATGTCAACTTGTGGGTGGGGTGTGAGGGGCGAGGGGCGAACGGGGTAGAGAAAATAAAAAGCGAGCTGCGGGGCACGTCTTCGTCGGATGTTTCCGCGCGCGTAGTGATTTTCTGCCCCGTTTCGAACGGGACTCTTGGCATTCTCGTCGAGTTCGGGGATGCGTGATTGTTTCGTAACGCATCGTGCTCGCTACGAGCTTACCTTGACTCACTGCAGCTTGCGCGACTCTTGTGCAACGGTCAACCGGTTGATGTGTTCGAGTAGTTTTTTTTTTTTTTTTTTTTCACTTTTTGCCGGGGGTGTCGGGCGTGATTGGACTCGGTGCGAAAACATGACAGTTGACGACATGAACGGTCCGCGGCGGGATTTGCTATTTGCACCGCATCAACCGGGGGGTACGTGATGTTTCAGTCACGTCATTTCTCCGCGTCACGCCTTTCTGTTAAAAGGGGGTCGTGTGACTTTTTTTTCTACTCGTTCTGTCGTCTATAACGGGGGCTCGTGTTAACCCCCCCCCCCCCCCTCCCCCTGCGTTCACGCCGCTTTGCAGCGGCAGTCTGCGGCTGCTCATTTAAAAAATGTTAACCCTCTTGGCTCAAACGTAAACGCCGTCTCGCGGCGGCCAAGCCTATAACCCGCTCGAGGAGCGATCAGCTTGACGATCGACGAACCCAAGTAACGCTAACCGACAAAACGCAAAGAAAGGGAAGATCTCTTAGCCTTTAACGGCAGACATGCGTGACGTAGAGAGGTGGCGTCGCTAGAGTGTCACGTGATCCCCCCCAGTTGATGAAATCCCGTCCGCGGCGGACTCGCTTGCTTGTTCGCGGCGCAATGCCAAGCTTGTTTCGCTCTCGGCCGACACGAACGCAAGACGACTCGCTCTTACGTACATAAAATAACCCAGACCTTATCGAGCGCTACTTACAGCATGTTGCCTTAAAACCGGGGTCAGACTGTTAGTACATCCTAGAACAGACAGTATGCAGACATTGCCGTGTTTCTTCTTTGTATGACGTCACACTAGTCGTAGCAATCTCTCTGCAGATATTGTCGAAGCATACATATGAATGAAGCTAATGGGCCTCAAAAATGAGGCGTCTCCGCGGATAACTGTCATACGTCTGCGGAGAAACTCCGTGTCTTGCTGTGGGATGTAGGAGTGTGATTTGAGACACAGAGTTATTATAATGTACGCGTGAGATTCCGCTGGCGCTAGTGTTTATGCAACTTCCGGGATGTAAATTAAAGGAGACAGCAACCAGTGTACTTTTGCTGTGCTCCTGTGCATTCCTATGAGAAAACGCGCGTGCGCATTTTGTCTCTTCGCCGAAAAATGACGCGGACAACTTTGTTATCTGGGTCATACCGTATAGTGTTTAATAACATTGTAAAAGTGCAATTGCTTTAGTTACAGTATTTTTCTTCACCAGTCAACTATGTTAAACTTCGCTATATTTAAGGCTAAAAGCTCTGTTCCATAACGGGTGTGTATAAACGAGCGACAAATCTAAGCAAAACAAAAATTGAAAATAACGTAGTGTGTTCAAAGTTGACCAGGGTCGCTAAACTCGTCAAACACAAAGTTGGGCACGAAGTTCGCGGAGCGTGCTGATTGGACTCTCGCGACGTTGGCGTCACGCGGGACGAGATGTCAATCATCCAAGCTCTCTCGGTGCTCAAATTTCAGCGAGAATGTTAGGCACAAAGTTGTAGCGAGCTTCATCGGAGCGCGCGCGAGCAACACCGTGGGGCCAGCCGATTGAACGGCTGCACTGATGACGTCGCGCCTGCGTGTCCCTACATCCCTACGCCACGATAGAGTCAATGAAATGTAGATTGTACCTAGGCGGGCGGTAAATACTCTGAACTTTCTCGTCGCAAGATTGTCGTTTTTGGAAGTTATTGCTGACGACAAAGTGACGTTTCACAACTTTGGGAAGGAGTTATTTGAGGCCAAAATCTTCGCTTCGGAATCGAGGCGAAGGTTAAACTTTGTGATATTGTGGAGCCGTGCGCGGTGTATGCGGTTTTAGAGCTCATCTTCCGCCACTGTCAACAACGCCACCGGGGTCACCCACAGGCGTTATGTATAGAGACGTCGGTAATGATTGAGAGATGAGGAGACGAGGGGGGATGGCGAGAAAAAGCCGTGAAAAGGGGAAAAGAAAGGTATAACCAACACAAACACTCAAATAGGGGTCAGGAAGGGCCGTAGCAATTGTTCGGGAAAGAGAGGGAGAGAGGGGGGGTGATAGTAGGGACGAAGGGGGATATCCCTTTCCCCGAATTTTTAGAGCGCAGCTCTTATGCTCCCCTTTCGAGCTTGAGCGGCGTCGCCGTCGGCGTAACCGCGCGCGCGTTGCATTATGGGACGCGTTTTCACAAAATTTAGCGGGGAAATTGACGTCACGTGATTTTAACACCAATTAGATTTCCCCGCTAAATGAGAAAGGAGCAGGATAGGAGGAGGGGGGTGGAGAGGCATACCCTCCCCTCCGTATCCTCCCCTCCTCCTCCTCAAGAGCTGCGCTTTAATTCGACATTATAGAGAACTGTAACGTCTGTCATTTTGTTTTATTATAACTCTCTGAAATGCTATAGTCCGGGGCTGGGGCGATATCCCCCCCTTACACCCTTATGCCATTTGCGCCCCCTTTTTCGACGCCACTTGGGGGGGGGGGGGGGGGTGAATCGCCCCCCTTCCCGTTCTTCTGTTTCGACGACCTTGCTTAGGGGCGTTCCAACTGCGCGATGACAAAAAACAGCACAGCGTGCAATTTTCTAAATTATGGTTCTAGAGATTCTGGAATTAAAACGGGGCGCGTTCCATGAACTTACGAGCGGCCATGACAGACTTTCAATCGAGAGGCTCGTGCCAGGGCTCGTTGTGTGCAGGCGCGTTCAGTGACGTCCTTTTATAGTTAATAACTTTGATGTCAGGGTCAGGATGATCAGTTGTGAACGACAAATTTGATGGTGCGTGTTCGAGTCGACGGTGAAAAGTTTGGTTGTGTACGATGAAAGCTTGGTGTCCTCGCGTTCTCGAAACCAAACTGACCAAACTGACATTACTCTTATTTCAGTTGATGAACGCAGAATTAATCCCAGTTTGGCTAATCTTTGAAAGTCTATCATAAAATTATTTTATCTCCCGCTGATGGGGGACAACTGCCCGGAAGCGAAATCCGTCCAAAGGTGGACAATGCTACTCGGCTGGTTGTGACCTATACTTGGTTTCACCTTATGTGCGAGCGAAGGCAAAGCTGGAAGCGCGAGCACGAAAGCTCCGTGCGTTCAGGCTTTGCTCGAGCGCGCGAGCTGGGGAGAAACGCAAAAATCACTGGTCTCGTGCTCCTAGCTTTGGCTTCGCTCGCAGATAAAGTGAAACGAAGTATAGCCACGTCGGGCTACACTCTGATGCCGAGATAAATAAAAGGGACGACAGGGACGTTTTTTTTAGTAAATTGTGCTTTATCGGCGGAAATAAGAACGATATCAGACTATCAACTTTGACGGTGTTGATTTTAGAATGCAATTACCCAAGCCTCCGCTGTGCTTTTTAGAGACCATCAAGGTCGCAGCTGATAATCGTTATCGCGACATTATACGTATACGAACCACGTTCGTCTCCGCGTGCTTTCTCGTGCTGCTCTGGCTCGGCGCCTAGGGAGTAGTAGGGATTTTTCGCCCTTTCAATGAAAAACGTCACGAAGATATACGGATCTGCGGGTTTGTGAGAAAAGAAAACTTCGCGACAATCTTTCGGCTCCTCCCCCCGCTATGTCATAACACGAAGAAAGTTGTGTCTGACGAGTTTAGCGACCCAGCATTCCGGTAGCGTCTGGATATTGCTAATATGTCCGTCCTGTCACTATAATAAAATGTCCCCTCGTGCATCTTTACGAGCCGTTAAAAACATTCAAAACGTAATGAGAAGGCTCGAGGTACACTTAAGCACTTCTTATGAGTTGTGAATGCGAAAGCATGCATGTCATTCTTCCGCTCCCTTATTTAATCTGGGGCGGTGGCGTATTTGCGTCGACGGCAGATCGCGCGCTCTCTTCGCCGCTCTCACCTTGGACGCTTCGCTGACGGCGCGGACACGCAGCGCCATGGGGTGGCGGTCGTTGAAACTATCACGCAGCGGCCAATGGGACCGAAGCCGAAATCCATCAGCTTCACTCCGCTCCTTTGAGATCGGGGAAACTAGGTGCCGTTTGGCTATGCTTTTCGCTTGGTTTCAAAGCTGGGAGCGGCTTCACTTGGAGAAAGGGGTTAAGGTGCCGTTTGATTCGGCTTGAAAGCTGATGACGTCGGCTCGCTCCATTTTTACAGTTAATCCTTTCGCATTAATTAAGTATGTGAACCATTAAAGGCATGTCTTTTTAGGATTTCCTATGATGGGCGGCTTTTATCGGGCAACTGTTATCTGGCTTCTCCCTATTTTCAAAAATTTCGGGCGTGCGGGTGATGTTTTGAACGCAGAACAAGCATCTTCGCACATACTCATGAGCAGAAAGAATGAAGCGGTACTTATTTATTGCAAATCGGACTATATTACGTGGCCTTCCAATTATTTTGATTGTCTACATGCGCACGGAGTTACTGATCCAGTATTACTGTGTAGTCTTGGATGTCCTTCGATCGTTTGGCACGTATATCCCCCATGCTGAAAAGTGGCGACGCCGTGTTTGCGCTAACAGAGCCCGACAGTGCACATAAATGCATGTATGAAGCTGTTTTTTCACCGTTTTGAATGCCATTGATTAGAGAAAAAAATGCCATAACCGATCAAATATTTTGGCTGCGCGTTATTCAGAACTGTTCCAATTCACATATTACGTAAGATATGTTCGTAGTATTTGATTTATAATGAATAGCAGAAGGAAATGCGTTCACTTTCCTCCATAAAATGCATTACTGGAAGTCAATTTTCGACTGGTTGCTCTCTACCATTGCTCAGTAGGGCCCTTTGAACATCTAGCGTACATTTTAATAACTCTACGATTTCAACTAAAAAATCTGAAGGCACGCCGCAACGATAGGTCGAAGTAAAATATCCACGCCCGGTGACAAAAATCGGACAAATTTAGTCGTGTTTGTGTGCTTGAGCCTGTATCGACGTGAATGCACGGGTGTTGGACACTAACGTGCTTGTGTGCGCATTTTTTTTTTCTTTTAGCTAAATTCTAACCTTCGTTGAGTGCAGTCGTTTGTTTACATATGTTCTATGTTTGTTTGTTTGTTTTCTTCTCTTATACTTTTTGCCTCGAGGGGTACATCAACCCTTAAGCCAGGGTCACACTGCTTATACAGCAGACAAAAGACAGTCTGCAAGCAGATTTGAGCGCGAGTCACCACGAGATCCATGGCGCATGGCACTGATCTTCGAATGCCGCATGGTAATGACTTCAAGAAGAAACTTGGCGCGCGGCATTCGAACCCCGGGTATTGCGGTGACTCGTGTTTGCGGACTGTCTTTTGTATGACCTATGAGCAGTGTGACCCAGGCTTTACGACCTGTACATACTTCACCTGATGAAAAGCGCTCCCCGCTCGAAATGTCGTATTAAACTGCCAGCATAAAACCTCTTTTTGACAGTACAAGACCTTTTCTTTTTCGTTCGCTTTACCGGCCGATTGTTTTATCTTACTTTACTGCATCCGCCTATGTCTACTATAGGTGTACAAAAAGGCATTTTTGTTGTCTTTTTCAAATTCTCTGAGTATCTGTATGGTTTCAATGTCAAGCATTACTGTTCGCACATCTGTTACCGCAATTCGAAGAATTGCTGTAACCCCAAGTTGGTTGCTCGTCGTATATTCCATACGCAAGCTGAACGCCTGTTCCCTGATGTTCGATAGACCTCATTGAGTGATTTTTTTTTTTATATTCACAACGGTTTTGGTGCTGCCGCATACCCCGCGTGCTGCTCATCGAGTGCATCCTTCATCCAGGTTATGGTCGTTGTCGCGGTTACTGCCGTTGTCTTGCATAGGTAATAAACGGAAGACTGAATATTGAAGGTGGCCGCTGTCGGGGTTGGCGGCATTATTACTCCGCTGAGACAAACGCCTGGGTTCAAAGCACGGTATAAGATAATACTGTTCAGGTGAGAACAGCGCGCTCCTCGCGACGTGCCGATAAAGTTCGCTTTTCACTCCCTCTCTCTCTTTCTCTCTCTTACTACGGTTTCAAGCGGCGCCGGCAGATGACTCGTCGACCCGTGGGCACGGTGTAAGACGCAGGAGGCAGTGCAAAGACGGCTCGTGCCGCCTTATGCTCCACACGCGCAGCGCTCCAGCGAGGTTATCGCACGTGCAGAAAGACCACGGTGTACCGCGGTGTCAAGGCAACGAGATAATTTGTTTCGCTCTCACACAGTTTCGCCGTTTGGCCGCCGGCGACTGTCAGCCGCGGGCACGGTGGCCGCGGAATGATGCAGCCTTTCGGATGGATGCCCGTCGAACGAACGCTATCTGATTCCTCGCGCCGCGCATTCAGACCCGCCGTGTCCTTACCTAAAGAGTGTATCTTACACCGTGGTTCAAAGCGAGCCACTTTCGATTCTGCCTTGGTAGAACAAAAATTGACTATTTTGAATTGAATATTTATTACCTACGCATTCCTTTATAGTTATTTATAAGTAGGCTCCAGCGCTGCTTGATCAAATCGCACATGAAATGGAATAAATCCAAGTAAATGTTCTGATTTTTTTTATATTCTTTTGATTTTTAAATTGTCATAAAGGAAAGAGCAGCCCATTTTTATTTCATCAGCTGATGTTTTTGCGCGTGTTTATTTCCGCACTTCTGAAAGGGAAACTGACATTGTATTTATGCACGTTAAAGTTTTTATTTGTAAATGACTTATGAAAGCCACACTACCTAGAACACAACTTGTGGCTCGAAATTCGTTTTCTTTCCGCCCGAAAACCGCCGATTGAGAACTGGCGGTTTGAGTCTCGCTCATTCTCTTCTCCGTGGTCACGTGCCGTTCTTTATGGTTTAGACGCCACCACCAAATATAGTCAGTCGTGGGTCATCGAAGACACACACTAAATAGTAAAAATAGAAAAAAAGATTACACCCATTTTTTGTGGCTGCTAAAAAGCTGCAAATATGCATATTTAAAAAAAAAAAATTATACAGAGTACTGGAAGCACTCTGTGCATTCTCTGCGTAATACTCGACATGGTGTCGTATCGCGGGAGTCGTTGGCTGGACGGCTGAACAAAGTGTACGAACCGATGCAGCGGATGACGGGCATGGGACCTCTACTTCAGGACTGTTGTTCGCGGTGCCGGCAATTTTGTCTTGCCTCGAAAGAGAAATCTTAAGCCGACGAAAACAGTTAAGATGTATTCCGTACGACACGCCCGGCCACCAAGATGATTCGCACGAAGACGTCGCCGAGTCGTCGCCCCTTCTCCGGGTTGAAAACATCGCTCGCCTTACGAACACAAATTGGTAGGGGCTTGAAGTACGCGCAAACTTTGGCGTTTTTCGTGCGACGTGCGTGTTTTCGTCTTCTTCGCACGGTCGGAAAAAAGAAAGAAAAACAAACAAAAACCAAAATAAAGGGAAAACGCGGTCGGGTGTAGCCACGTGACTTCCGGCAACTCTCTCCCCCTCTACATTTCTTCTTCATCCCCAGTCCAGTTTCGGTTTCGGTTTTAAACAGCTGCGGCTTTTTTTTTTTACAATATTAAATATATACGTGACGCTGTTGTACAATATTAATTTGGTAGTCTTCTAACACCATTTTAGATTGCCTGGCAAAAAAACAAAAAAAAAATCTATCTTGGGGGGTGTCAGTGTCCCTCTAATGATGCGCGTCGTGAGAGGGAATGAGGTGCCCGCTTCGTCTGGTTCGTAATCACGTGACTCAAGAGTACCAAGTGCGTGGCTGGTGTTAGGGAAAGGCTCAGAAGCACAGAGCAGACTGTAACCTCGGGAAACAGCTCGCAACACTTGAGTAGGTGGACAGCCGATAAAGATGGTTTGGAGAGAGTTTGCAACACTTCACCGTGTTCGTGTGAGTCCACTTCCCATTTTCTCGTGCAAAAAAAAAAAAAGTTAAATTTAAAGTCTCTAGATGGTGCAGAGGGAGGGAACAAAAGTGTCCCCAAAATCACGCTGTCGTAAGTTTGCAAGCAAAAAAAAAAAAATCGAATTGTATTTAAACATAACTGAGCACTCAAGAATACTTGAAATATCGGGCGATGTCAAAAATACGAAATTGGTTAAAACGAAAAAACAACGGATAATCAACACTATTTTGACGAATTACCCGAGACTGCGGCGAACGAACTAGAAACATCAACCGTGGAAGAGAAGGACAAAGGTGACAGGAGGACACGGTCTCAAATCCCGCTAAAAGTTTATTCAGTAAACCTCTTTTATGTACCGTATTTAATCGAGTAATAGCCGGACTGTTTATGAAAACATCCTGAGGGTTCGCTTTTCCGCGGAGCACGCGGATTACCAATCACCGCAATTGACAGCATGATTCCAGCGGTTTAAAGGACAGAGATAACGTCTTCCCGCTGAGATACCATCTGTGAAGATTGTATTTGTATGGAGACTGATGTACTCAATCTAGTATTCGCTATGTTATTTATGCGCAACGCGATGATTGGCTGTAGATGTGTTCTCCGGGAAAGTAGACGCTAGGGCCTTGTTCATAAATAGTGCGGCTATTACTCGAGTAAATACGGTACATTCCAACCTCAAGGTCACCACCCTTTGCCCACAAAAGGTCAAAACATTCACTCAGCTCAAGCCCAGAAAAGGAGGGGCAAGCGACAGGGCCGAAGTGTTCTGGGTTTGAGCTCAGTGAATGTTTTGACCTTTTGAGTGGAAAGGCCGGAGACCTTGAGGGGAGAATGTATGTACAAGAGAAGTTTACTGAATAAGGTTTTAGCCGAGTTTGAGATTTCCACGGTTGGTGTTTCTAGTTTTCTTACCCGTCTTGGGTAACTCATTAAGCTGGTAAGTATACACCAGAGCGCCTGCGTTCTTACATACATCAACAGTTGGTGTTAAAAATACAAAACCAATTTAAAAAAAAAAATGTAGTTTTTTTTTAAGTTAGATTCTTTTTTTTTTTATTAAAAGACTCCCCTCTAATTAAAACATTTAGTTTTTCATAAGATTTTTTCCACCCATAATCATTGTTTTGAGCGTCCGTATGCAGCAGATTATCGAAATAACCGATACGTGAAAAGTAATAAACACTGAAAAAACATTTGCCAACTTTCCTTATGAATGAACAGCGGAAAATCTACGGCCAATTTACGAGTCATCCGAAATCGCAAGCCAATGCGTCAGGAACTTTTCCCGAAGACTTCAAGGGCACGCTCAAAGTGTTGTCCTTCTTGACTTTGCAAGCTCGCGAACTCGGCCCACGTAACAACCCAGAATTTCATATGCACTCATAAAGGAGAAGCGGCGAATATTAGAAGCGTTAGCCCGTCGCTGCTCTCCGCGCTGACTCCTAAGCGCGGGGAACGTGACTCGTATTCATCGTCGCCTTTCTGGAGGCCGAAATATAATTATTCCTCCGGGAGTTCTTTGTTCTCGTCGTGGGCCTGGATGTGCCTCTCACTTCCACCCCGTAATTCCATTCAGGCCCGGGAAAACAACACAAGGTAAAACGAGGGTTACACATTCTGCAGTCCTTTGCATCGTGATTACCGCATCATCACTTTTATTCTACCGCGTGTCGGAACCTAAAACATATTAAGCTGAAGCGGGTCTACGGGCCACGTGTGCCGACAACAACGGCGTAAACAATTTTGTTTTTTACTTAGTAGGTTTTTATTTATAATGACCCCGCGCATGTACGCGCAGTATTCCACTTAGCCGCTAATTATTGCCTATTTTTCCGCGAATATGGTTGTGCCGAATTCCGCAGAAAGAATGGAAGGGTGTTAAGGAGTTTTACAAGCTCCCAATACCAACGTCGTTGTAGAGAAACACGACCCGATAAACCTATATTCCATGCTTTCGGTGCCAATTGATTTCGGATGCCCAATAATACCACTTCGGGGATGCGCTTCAAACCATGCGTCGAAGTGGCGGCGCAGCGCGACCTCCCGGTATACATGGCTCGAACCGACGTTACATGATCGGCCCTTGTGGTGGCCGACCATGTAACCTTCTCGACAAGCGCGAGTAAGAATGACCACCGACATGATGCGACGACGTCACGTGCAAGCCACATGCGTCAATATTGTACCTACGCGAACGCAATTTTTTTCATAACTCCCCAATATTTTTGACAGCCCTCAATTTGCCTTATAGTAGATATCACGGACCAGTTAGAGCGGCTGGGAGGTGGGATCCCTTGCCTGCTATTCTTTCCGCTTGCAAAGTCGTTTCACGATATGAGCGCTTCGGTTGCGTTGGTTGAGAGCGACAATTATCGTCGGTTCGTCGTCTCGAGCAAAGCGCATCCGACGACGTGAAACACGGCGACAAATGTCGTCGGACGACGGCCTGCAAGCGCTCCTCCAGCGAGACATGAATTCCTTGCCGGCGAGGTAACGTATCATATATGCTCGGTTTCACCATACGAAGGACCGCGGCCAACGCTGCAAGCCATTCGGAGCCAATCCAAAACCAGGTGAGTGTCACGTGACATTCGGGAGGGGCTCAGCTACGCGCAGGACGCATGGTCACGTGATACTTTGTCGGCGTTGGATTAACTGGATGGCTTGTAGCGTCCGCTTCTGTCTTTCGTAAGATGAAACGGAGTTATAAAAGCGGGCAAGGCAGGAAAACCACGGAGCGAGATATCTTCCATTGTTTTTGCGGCGCTTCCTTTCTGGTCCGCTCCAGGAACGCGTGGAGATAAAGTGCAACAGCGAGGGGGAGCGGGGGGGTACTGGGAAAAGAAGGGGCGCGGATGCCTTCACTACACCTTCCCCAAAAATCCGGCGAGGCCTCTTGTCGACATGGCTCGGTGCCAGCGTTGGGACTAACGCGTTACAAGTAACGACGTTACTGGTAATGCGTAATTTTTTCAGTAACGTATTATCTTACTCGTTCGAATCCGAAACGGTCAATGAGTAAACTCATTTCGTTACTAGTTTATGGTGTTGTCGATCAAATTGCGTTACTCGATACGAGTTACTGTTTTACTAAAATTAGTAACGTATTCCGGTCCGTTTGAAGAGCCGATGCGACGTGGGGACCGCGCCGCATTCTACGAATTAGATGAAAGAAGTATACAAATAAAGTCAAATTGCTCCGTAAACGTTTACTTGCTGGCAAGGTTCGTAATAACGGCCACTTATCGCTGCAAGCACTTAAATCTGAAGTAGCGCAAAAGTAACGTTCTTTAGTTTTTGTAGGTAACGGAAGCCGTGTTTCGTTACATTTGCGGGTGGGTAATGCACCTCAGAAACGCGTTAAGTTTTTCACAATCTAACGAGTAACGCCCCACTTTGTTACTTATTTTCGGTAACGGGTACAACGATGCGTGTCGGTGCGGGGAATTGTGGGGCTGTTTCGATGCACGCTCGGGCCGCTTCGTATACTCCCCGTACATACTGGAGCCAGTGTCAAATCCTTCTCTCATACCACAGCGAGTTCAGAGCCCAAAGAAAACAGCTGCAACTAGACATCTGGGCTAACGCCGCTCTTTTATTGGCTGCGGAGATCATAAAGATGCTCTGCTTTTCGCCACTCCTCGCGTTTGTTAAGCTGTCACTGGCCATAGCTCAAACCAAAGTTTTAATGCCGACCTGCTTCACACTACCAAGAGCATAAGCCTAAGGAGGGACATGCGGCCATTTTTGCACTCCGAAGACAGAAGAAAATAGGCGTTTTTGCCTAACTTTTACCAGTACCGAATCTTCACAAACATATTTTTGTTGCCAAGTAGTGAGTCTCAACCTCATAAAAGGTTACTTACAATCTTGTTTCAGCCAACTGTGTTTGTTGTTCTTGGCTCTAGTGTGACTATAGGCTCTGAGGGGCATTGTGCATAGTATGTACAACTAGGAGTTCTTACAGTATGTAAGAACTCCTAGTTGTACACCCCGCGGGTACTATAAGCTGAAACACAGAACCCAGATTTTTTTTGTAAGCATCCGCGGTTTCCCCTAATCTCTTTATTTTTAGGTTTTTCGGGAAGTTCGGAGAATGGCACTTAAACGTGGTGTTCTATGCCTAGGTAGGACCAACTCTCTTTCAGAAGCCGGCAAATATACGCTAAAGAAGCACGAACGACTGTTTCAGCTCATATTGTCCACGGTAGTAGAAACAATGCTTTGTTTTACTTTACAATCCATGGAGTAGACGACACTGTAAAGTTGAAGACAACATCTTCAGCGTTTCTCGTAATAAATTATTATACCACTATACAAACAAATTGACCACATCTCCACGTGGTGAATGATGTTGATTGGGGCGAAGCTCTGGTGGTGCTTGTCTGCGTAGACGCTGAGCCGCAGCATGCCGAGCCTTTCGTTCGTTTTCATCCATGTCAGAAAGAAAATGTGTGGTATGGAACGTTGTTATATACGCATTTGAGCATTTGACCGCAGCGCCCTCTCCTGTATAGACGTTGAGCGGCTACATGCAACGTTTCATCCATGACATCCCCAGCTCTTGAGGTACTACCACATCTCAGAGCCCCCTACTCGTCCCGCAGTCCTGACCGAGTGGTTAAGGCGATGGACTAGAAATCCATTGGGGTCTTCCCGCACAGGTTCGAATCCTGTCGACTGCGCAAACATTTTTCATCATTTTTTTATTTTTTTTTATTTTCATCATTTTCTTTTTGCCCTACACGAGCACGTGAGCTCACGAGCACGAGCACGAGCTCCGGGCGCCGGACGGACAAGACTAGACCCTAAGGAGCTTCGCCCCTAAAAGAAACTATTTCGTTTCTCAGAAGGCCCCCAAAAATAGGAGCACAAGATTAAATCTTCGGCAGGAGAGCAAATAAAACGTAACAGGAATTAAATGCACAGAAACATACAAATAACAATAAAAAAATGTAAAAAAAAGCTTATCAGCAAGCGCGTTTTCCAACAAAAGCTCTTAGCACCGCCCACAATCAGAGAACCGTCGCGAAAAAAGCGAAGCATACAAGCGTGCCCCAACGCATAGCCAGCGCCACCTCCTCGGCGTGGCGTAAGAAACATGCGTTGGTGTATAGAGAGACGGTTTTTGGTGACGCCACTTGGAGTTGCGTACCTGGAACTGTCTATTGAATCGTCTCGGTAATTACCCGCTCTTTGAGTCTTGACCGCCAACAACAGAACATCCAGCGATTTGATGTCCGTGACCATTACGTCACGCCCGATTCGAGTTGGGGAACATGGCGAAGGTCGTCTCAGAAACGACAGGTGCGGCAGGCGGGCCGACGAGGGTCACCTGTTCCCACGGTCCAGGATCCGGCTTGCTTCGACGCGCTCACGGTGCCCAAACTGCGCCCTGTGGCAAATATAAACGGAAATATATATATATATATATATATATATATATATATTTTTTTTTTAACGCTATAGCATTCATAAAACATGTATGTACAATGTCTACGCGCGTCCGTGGCTCGGTTTGTAACCGACAAAGCAGGTGGCAAGAAACTGTTAAACACTTCAGTTATGCATGCCGGGGGTAATACTCCCATTGAATCTGTTATACTAGCTTTTAAACGGCAAATTCAGTTTCCAAGGGTCTTATTATCAACATCTTGGAAACCCGAGACTTGGAAGCAAAGGAGTGGGTATCACACACTCGGGTCTCAAGGTGTGTGGGTTGTCCACTTTTTGTTTCTAAGTCTCGGCTTTTTTTTTTTTAAGACGTTGAAGGTTTACCAGCTTGTCCTCATGTTCTTGTTATTTTATCGGTGTTATTACGTTTACATGCGTGTTATATTTATTTCCCTGTAGTAACGGACAGGCACTTGAGTTGCAGTAATGCTACAACAAAAGTTGTTGGTTGGGCGCAGGAGGCCGTTCGCAAAAAGTTAGATTAGTTAAATTATTTCGAACAGTTAGATTAAAAGATTTTGTGATATGGTTTCAATTTGCTTCCGTAAGACTTAATGGCCGTCGACGAAAAATATTCCTAGAATCTCCCCAGCACTTCCTAGTAAGTCTATTAAAGAAACGTTACAGGACGGTTAAAAATGCTATCGCATTTCAACCTGCGCCGCAATTTCGGCAACACCCCCCCCCCCCCGGCCCCCTCCCTTCCACCGCATGACAAGGACATTTCAAAAGAGGAAATTAAGGTAGAGGGAGCGCGAAACGAAAGCACCTCGACATCCTTATTCTTTGAAGTGCTATTTTCTGCGCCACGTTATTCATACGAAGGCCAACGTGTTGCGGTAATAAGGCTACTTCACAAAGTCACGAACTCCGTGGGAAGGCGTGAGCGTAGACGAAATCGATTGTGCATTTGTCTGGCCGGGAATAGATCACCGGCAGCCGCTGACGAAATCGCCGGGGCCGCTTCGCTCGACAGCTGTTTCCAACACCGGTCTTTAGTAACACTCCCGCGCGCCCTCCTCTTTCGCGGCACAATAGGCGAGACATCAAATAGTCACTTCAGAAAGAAAGAAAAGAAAAAAGCAAAACGAAGAAGAGTCACGAATCGCTCGAAAAGCGGAACTACCAAAGCACTCAAAATTACATGTCGTTGATCTGTCTGGTCCGCTTGAGTCGTGGTGCGATTCGAGAGACAGCGGAACTCTACCAGCCGCTGGTGCAATCCCGGCATGACTTACGAACCAAAACCGGCTATTGAGACTACGTCAAAATAACCGTCCTTGTCCTGAAACAGTTTTTTTTTTTTTCTTTGGCAATGCCGCTTTCGAATAATGGTACCCTCCCGCATATGCAACTCGGATGTTCTGTTACAAATGCTTGAGTCACAAATAAAACATCCATGAAGACAAGAACGAAAAAATTACTCGGCAATGTAAAAGCGTTGGCTCTCCAATATAATATCATATAACGCATCTATTTTACAATCCTGGCCGATAGATACTAAAGCTTTCGGCTTGATCCCGAACATGTACTGCTTTATTAAACTTCTATTGTTCAAACATTGAAAAGGCCTTCGCTTATTTTGTTTAGTTAACAAATAAACTCGCTAGCAGAATAGCAGAGCTATCGAGCGTGGTAGGCTAGCGCTTGCTTATATTGTGTTATTTGCTGTGTAATTGCTCTGCACTCTCTCTGGTAAAACATTAGCTCCGTTCACTCCTAGAAAGGAGAATGAGCAAAGAGGTAGCTAAAAACTGGTGCAAGCACAGAACGATAGAGGGAATGCGCCAGAGTCACTGGGACGCGCGTATAAAAATGAAATGAACTTAAAGGGGAAAAAATGAATCCAGGAATGGTTGAGACACCGTCGGAACGCGAAAAAACGCGTTAGCCTGAATTCAGCCTGGATTGCGCACTTTAGTCAAGTGAGGCCGGCGAAGTCCGGGACGTGGTCATGAACACCCCCGCACAGTATCACGTGGTTACGCCGTGCACCAAGACGTCTAGATTACATCAGCTGGCGACGTTTTGAGTATTGCCTGCAAGATGTCCAAGAATTGAATTCAAAGTTGACACATCGTATGAGCTCGGTTTAATTTGTTTATTATACATGCGTGTAGACGTCATCAACTTTTTTTTGGAATTAGCACTTTGGAAGACTGTTGAGAAATATAAAGGTAAATTAAACCAAATAACGATTTGTTTCGCAGTTTATTCACTAAAGCGCGTTGCACGTCATTCGATAAAAGAGAGGTCAATGTAAAAGAAAAGATAATACAAAAAGGTCACATTAAGGGAACTTTATTAAATTGTAATGGCTCCAACGTATATTTAGTATGCGCAGGTTGTGTGCTTTGGTTGCTGCGAATACTGTCAGCAATGAGTCCTTCAATATGCCGCTGGCCACGAAACTTCGGCCGAATTTTCGGTACATGGTCAAAAACTGCCGAGAAGCGCCGCTGTTCTGGAGGGGGCATTTTTATTTGGTCGCTCCATATGAGTGAGCCGCGCCAAATTCGCAATTACAAGTGCTTAGAAAAAAAAGATGTCTCGTACACCAACATCTTGTTACACCTGTACTTAAACACACCATGTAATCGCCGACCATTTTTTATTGATCGCTAACATCATTACCTGCAAAGTAAACTTTTTTTCATTTGTTTTCAAACAAAACGATGCTTTTGCAAGCGAAGCAAAGCCAGGCAGTGGAGCGTACGGGTTGGCCGTGCCTCTACTTGGCGACACTACTCACGGTGATGATAATGGTATTAAAATTCGCCAATTGAGTAAAGAAGAAATATTGAAAAAACAAAATTGACCGAATCTCCACGTGGTGAATGAAGTTGATTGGGACGAAGCTCTGGTGGTGCTTGTCTGCGTGGACGCTGAGCCGCAGCATGCCGAGCCTTTCGTTCGTTTTCATCCATGTCAGAAAGAGAATGTGTGGTATGGAACGTGGTTATATACGCATTTGAGCCTTTGACCACAGCGCCCTCTCGTCTGTAAACGTTGAGCCAATGCATGCAAAGTTTAACGCGATTATATACGCATTTGACCGCAGCGCCTTCTCCTGTTAGACGTTGAGCGGCTACATGCAACGTTTCATCCATGACATCCCCAGCTCTTGAGCTACTACCACATCTCGGACAGAGCCGTTTATTGAGAGAGTTTGGCCATACATTGGTTTGAATAGGCGAGCATCTCGGGGTCAACCACAGGCCACGAAACAGCCCCTAGCGGTGGTCGTGTGATCTAAATATGTGTCACGACTATACTTCGTTTCACCCAGCGTTACTATATTACCTCAGTTGTGGAACTCCCACGGAGGGGGGTACCCCCCCTCACTCACCTCAATCCGCCTAGAGTCATTCGAAGCGCCATCTATATTTTCGTTTCATAACTGTGCATTCTAAAGAGCACAGCTGAAGCGCCAAATGGCGATCACAACGCCGCCATTTCTCCCGCAGCGGTTACTCTAGGAACTGCAGGTGACATCTATTTTTGGCTTCAATCGGGTTACAGTGGTGCCACCCCTGTATCCCCAGCGGACTCGCCGCAAAATACCCCCACAGTTAAAATGCGCCTAGGTCGGGACGCGCTACCTGAAATCCCCGCTGAGGCGTGGTTGTATAAAAACAATATTAATTGTGCTGCAAAACCTTGAAAACTAAACATTTTAGAAAACATCACCCGCCCCCATTTTGTACTAATCTCCAATAAAAGTTACTACAAAAGGAGTTTTTTTCGTTGGTTTTTACGTTTCTAGTGACGTTGAAACGAACGTATCCTGATTCAGTTACCAAAGCAGCCGTCCGGCGGCGCGTCGAGCGAATCTGGGCGAGTCGTGGTGAGTGAGGCGGGGTACTGTTCGTGCAGCAGCGTCTATGAACAGTTCCGTAACTGAGTTAAGGCCGGTTCCCACATGCAGCGAAGCGCTAATGTAGCGCTACTCACGTGCCGTCAGCTCTTTATTGTCTGCCATGAGCAACAGTTTTGACGGTGCGGTACAAAGCTGGTGAACGCTCCCGCCAGCGCGCGCTTAGCGCGAGGTAAGCGCTCTGCTTGTAGCGCTCCGCTGCATGTGTGAACAGGCCTCTAATCTAATAACTTTTGGTTTCACCTTATGTGCGAGCGAAAGCAAAACTGGAAGCGCGAGCACGGAAGCTCCGGCGTTCCGGCTTGCTCGAGCGCGCGAGCTGGGGAGAATTAGTTTACGCTCTAAGCGTGGGGGGAATATTCGGCGCTGGCGGCGGCCTTTGCTCCGCCTATTGTCCAAACTCTCCTAATATACGGCTCTGGCTGGACGGACAAGGTTAGACCCTAAGGAGCTTCGCCCCTAAAAACTTTCAGCCTTTCTACTCTGGTGAAGAAGGAAGAGCAGCGGAGCTGTAGCTTCTGTTCTCGGCGGTGGCTTTCCAGGTGGGCGATCTGCTCTTCTTTCGAAAGGGAATCTGAAGCGCTCGACGCACGCGGCGCTTGCGGACCCATTCGCACTGCTGCGTACGTCTCCGCTCCTTCCGCACCCGGTCTTCTTTCCCCGAAGAAAGGGTACGCGACCGACTCATCGTGAGTCCAAACCGAACTGATAAGAGCGTAGGAAACAGCGCGGAAAACAGACGAGGACGAGAAGAAACACACGTGACGAGCGCTGCGCTCGTCACGTGCGTTTCTTTTTCGTCCTCGTCTGTTTTCCACGCTGTTTCCAACGGTAAATTCCCACCAACTCGGCCAATTATCCATTCTTCTATGATAACTGGAAAGGTTGCCGCCATCTATGAGCGACGGCGGCAACCAGACTGGTTGCCTGGTTGCCGCCGTCGCTTATAGATGGCTGTAGCTGTCCAGAGGTTTGTGTAGGTTTGTGTCGACATTTCTTTGGTACCGGACACGATCCTGGAAAACCTAGCCCTTAAAGGGATTATCCGTCAAATTTCATATTCATGAAAACATTTAGACCTCATTGTCAATGGCTGTAGGAGCATCTTCCACGACAAATCTGAATATTGTGTGCTTCCCTGGAGGAGTAATTGTATTTTAACCCAAGCGTGCATAAACGGCGGTTTCCTCTTCCACCTTCAGGGAAGCGGAGTTTCTGAGGTAACATCAGGCAAAGAACGCGCCGAACTGAAGTGCACTTCCAATTTTGTCCTCCGCGTGAGCGGTACGACGTGGTTCACCCTCGCTGCTGCGCGAAATTTTTTTCTTTGGGGTGAATGCTCCCGCCAGCGCGCGCTTAGCGCGAGGTAAGCGCTCTGCTTGTAGCGCTCCGCTCCATGTGTGAACAGGCCTCTAATCTAATAACTTTGGTTTCACCTTATGTGCGAGCGAAAGCAAAACTGGAAGCGGGAGCACGGAAGCTCCGTGCGTTCAGGCTTTGCTCGAGCGCGCGAGCTGGGGAGAAATGCAAAAAGCGCTGGTCTCGCGCTTCTAGATTTGGCTTCGCTCGCAGATAAAGTGAAACGAAGTATAATTTGAGCCGTGCCGAGCGGAACTCCGCGTCTCAAGACGCTCGCGCACCCCACCCTTTGCACTGTTTTCTTTCAGCCATGGCAGTCTCTCAGGACGCTGTTCTAGCAGTGCAGACAAAAGCATGGGCACGAGCGCGTGGCTTTGGAAAGTGCCTCCTATGCACGAGGTCTCGTACAAACGAAAGCGTTTCGCTGAGCTAGGCTCACGCGCCTGTGCCTTTGTCTTCACTGCAGACATTTGTGAGATGGAGCAGAGGTCTCCTGATTGGTCGACGCTGTGTCACAAATTTAGTTTACGCTCTAAGCGTGGGGGGGAATATTCGGCGCTGGCCTTTGCTCCGCCTATTGGCCAAACTCTCCCAATACACGGCTCTGATCTCGGAGCCCCCTACTCGTCCCGCAGTCGTAGCCGAGTAGTTAAGGCGATGGACTAGAAATCCATTGGGGTCTCCCCGCACAGGTTCGAAGCCTGTCGACTGCGCAAACATTTTTTTTTCATCATTTTGTTTTTGCCCTACACGAGCACGTGAGCACGTGAGCTCACGAGCACGAGCACGAGCACCGGACGCTGGACGGACAAGGTTAGACCCTAAGGAGCTTCGCCCCTAAAAACTTTCAGCCTTTCTACTCTGGTGAAGAAGGAAGAGCAGCGGAGCTGTAGCTTCTGTTCTCGGCGGTGGCTTTCCAGGTGGGCGATCTGCTCTTCTTTCGAAAGGGAATCTGAAGCGCTCGACGCACGCGGCGCTTGCGGACCCATTCGCACTGCTGCGTACGTCTCCGCTCCTTCCGCACCCGGTCTTCTTTCCCCGAAGAAAGGGTACGCGACCGACTCATCGTGAGTCCAAACCGAAACTGATAAGAGCGTAGGAAACAGCGCGGAAAACAGACGAGGACGAAGAAGAAACACACGTGACGAGCGCTGCGCTCGTCACGTGCGTTTCTTTTTCGTCCTCGTCTGTTTTCCACGCTGTTTCCAACGGTAAATTCCCACCAACTCGGCCAATTATCCATTCTTCTATGATAACTGGAAAGGTTGCCGCCATCTATGAGCGACGGCGGCAACCAGACTGGTTGCCTGGTTGCCGCCGTCGCTTATAGATGGCTGTAGCTGTCCAGAGGTTTGTGTAGGTTTGTGTCGACATTTCTTTGGTACCGGACACGATCCTGGAAAACCTAGCCCTTAACAGCTCCGCTGTAATATTTGTTTTCTCATTTCATCCTTTTTTTTTTCTTTCTTTTTTTTTCTGTACCTTTACCGCTGCATTTTGCGCTCGAGCCTTCTTGGCTTATGTGAAAATTAAACTTGAAAATGTGAAACAAAAAAAAAATTATTGTATTGTAAGAAAAGTACATAGCGATATGGATCAGGTTGCAATGTCACGGTTTCGTACACCAGATAAAAAACTTCAAAAGGCTGATCGGACTTCCCGCTCTGCTTGAGCTTTCCTCACAAGGTAAGCTCCTCACTATTGTAAGCTACGACTGGCCGCTATCTTGCCCTCAAAAATACAACTATTGAATTTTTTTCTTTTTTTGCGGTCGGCATTTTCTCGCGTTACACAACCTAAACACGGACGAAATCGAGTTTGTGCGCGCAACAAAGGGGTGGTAAAATACAGACGCATCAGCTCATGCGTCATGTTTTATTAATTTTCTGCTGCTTCTACGTTGGGACGTCATAATCTTGGTCGGTTCTCGCCGTCCACTAGTGGGTCGGACGCTCGCTGGCCGGTTTCGGGCACTTAAGCCGATAAGACGTCGCAGGGTTCTGGCAATGCACGGTTTCTAAAAAAACCTCATCTTGCATTTCAAATATATATATATATATATATATATATATATATATATATATATATATATATATATATATATATATATATTTACCCGCGTATTTCTTGCCTACTAAGAGCAAATTGTGCAAGCATGCAATTTATTTTGTAAAAATGGTGCATAAAAGTGAAATTATGCAAAACTTATTACGCATTATCAACTTAAAGTGGCCATGTTGAGTTGAAAAAAATACATTATCTAATAACGATTTCTGGGGCTTACCCACTGCCACAGAAATCATAAAGGGCACTTTTTGTACTTGTTATAAAAAAAAACCGCCCCAGAGATTTTTATTAGTGGTTGTAACCCAAAAACATGCTTTAAAGGAAATATTTTTCGATCAAGATGCTGTATACTTTCTAAAATGGCACTTTCTTAAGAAAAGAACTTGTCAGATATATATTTTTTAATGAGAGCATAAGGCAGAGCGAGAGAGAGCGGTGTAGAACCCTTAAAATGCCAATGAAAAGAAAAGAAAAAAATAACAATCTGGTTGAGACACGCTAATCAAAAACTTTTACGCGAAAAAAAAAAAAAAATAGAGCAATATTGACTGCCCCCGACACGATTTAGTTAGTCGGCAGTCACCTCCTTTCCACTTGTTTTCTCTCTCGGCATTTCGGGCGCGTGTAGGAGAAGTGGATGGGCTCGCCTTCATGACCAGGTCGTCACCTTCACGACGTCATGGTCACTCAGGACGACCATGACGTCCGGAGTGACCCGTGACGTCATGGACTTCACGCACAGAATTTCAAATAAATCTCTCGCCGTCAATATTGCTAACAAAAATATTTTTTTTCGCGTAAAATTTGTTTTTAGACACGCATGTCCCACCCAAACTGTTTAAAAAGAAACATTCTTTTTTTTTTTTTTACGGGACCTTTAATGGACTTTTTAAGAACTATTGTGCGCATGGTGGAGAACCGTTTTCCACTGCCACAAAAAATCGTAAATGCTACTTGTTATACTTAAGCTCAATTTAAACGATTTTATTAAAAACAATTCCCCAGAGACACTTTTAGGGACTTTTTTGGTTAGCTCAGCTCACAAGAATAGAAATCCCGTCTGTTCGGCAATGAAGCCTATCAACAGACAATTTTAAGAGCGCCCCACAATGAATGTACATTCAAAACCCGACAAAACTTGCATGTTGAATATCATACGAAGAAGAAGAAAAAAATGCGTTTGAATTTTAATCGCTGGCAAATGGATCCCTGGTCTGTCGTCCTTCATCTACTTAAAGATGCTCTGAGAAGGTTTCTTAGATCGCCTAAATATGACGATAACTCACTCTGTTGGTTCTAAGCATCTTAGAAATCCCTAAACCATGACGATATGAGGCCGATTTTTTTATTTAAAAAAAACAATCAAAGATCGCAACACACGGAGGCCACGTCCGCCATTGAGAGGAGCATGTTCCGAAATCAGGACCACTGTCAGCCAATAGGAAGCGAAGGATCCTCGCGCCTCCGGCCGGTGGAACTGCGGAGTGATATCTCGAATGTTCGTGGCTCGTTTCCTCTACAGCCCGGAATACGATTCAACCCAGCGAGCGCGCGCTCGAGAGCTGACGACCGGACACATCACTCCCGCGGAAGAAAAAAAAAATAGTGCGTTGTTTTTTTTTAGACGATTAGTGCAGTCTTATGTTCCCTCTCAGCAAAAATTAATATTTTTTGACTACTCATATTTGGTTTTATCTTTTACAAAAACACATACATTGTGTAATAACAATGTTTGGAATCTCAACAAAATGTCGCGTTTTGATGAGTCAAACGTCGTCCTGGCTGCCGGAACAATGCTCCTCCCATCGCCAGAGATGACCTCGGCGTGTTCGATTTTTTAGTGCTTTTTTGAAAAGCAAATCGGCCGCGCATCGTTATGATTTATGGATTTCTAGGATGCTTATAGAGCCTGCAGAGTGAGTTGATGCCATATTTAGACGATCTCAGAAGCCTCCCTAGGGCACCTTTAATGCCAACGTCGGAAAAGACAATTCCACTGAGACGCTGTCTTTAGCCGAGACTATGATTTCGTATGAAAACGAGAAGCCATGTGTGGCGATCTAGTTCGTGTTTTGATGAAGGTATACCCATATTATAGAGCACTTCCGCACGCCAGTTCTCCATTTCCGTGCGTAGAAAGAAACACATTTAACCAGGGAGTAAGCTTTTTTTTTTTTAATTCATCGACGGAATTCCCGACGCCGGATGCGATAAGACATTGGAACAAAGTTTATGTTCACCGTCAGCGAAAGAAAAAAAAGCTACAAATTCAGTTCATGATTCGATTTTCCTGGGGATTCCCTTATCGCGATGCAGTTAATAGAATTCCGTCCAAGGAGAAATATTCAACTGTTGCTTCCGAGATTGGAGCGCGGGCGAGTTTAACGTAGCGTCCCAAAGAAAGCAGACGAAAGGAATATTTCTTCACGCATGCTGCTTCGTTGCGTGATTGTGGCCATTGGGTTACTTATATCGTCCTTGTGTTTTCTGTTTGATTATGGGCCTTGAGATAACTCAAAAGCGTTTCTTCTTTATACGTTTGCGTCTTCTCTTAGCTCCATGCCGGTAGGCTTGAGTGTTGCATGAAGCAGACCCAGGTTGTATATTTTTTAGAGGTTGTATCGCTCTCAGGATTTACGTTTTGTTTTGAGGCTTTTTACGTTGCTCTGATTTTTTCTTTATAGTAGCATGACTTTCTATTTAAATTTACGACCAGAAGTTTAAAAACGATGTTTACTAATATTTAGGCTATGCACATTGGTGCGTAGTGTTTTTGTGTGTTTAACTACAGAAACTCTTTTTGTGCCAGATTAGTTAATACTTCCCTGCAACATTTTAGAGGCATCTGCTAATAAAAAGAAGAAAAAAAAGTGAGTTTATTCAAAGTGTTTGGCCTTGTCCTTTCTATGCACCAATAGACTGTGGTGCTGACTCAGCATGTCAATTAAGTCAAGAAGTAGTGTCACAGGGGATGATGTAGTTTCTTTGGGGCAAGTTTTATTGCATTTGATTCTGTAGCCGCGCATGGGATTACTTTTCCTTCAGAAAATTGCTTTGGCAACATGTAAAGACTTGATTCACATTTGCACGCGCATAAATATTAAAGAATGAAAAGCCCTGCAATTTATTAGCGAATTTCGACATTGGATTTTTTTTTTTCGAATGGACGAAGCTCTTTTGTCCATCAGGCATTGTTCAGTCAGCAAGCTTATTTATTAATATTTCTGAGCAACGCTCAAAAATGTTCGTTGCCGCCTTCTTCACTACGCGTGAATATCGGGAAAGCTCCAAGTAAATAAATTAGACCGTCTATACATTTGTGACTTGGTAACGTCGTTCGCGTTTAACATAAGAGAGACAAAAGAAAGCCGTTGAGGAAGTCGTGGCCGTTATTTGTTAAAAAAAAAAAAGATACCATGAATAACCAAGGAAACTCGACGAGTGCGACACGTTCTATTAAATTATAAAAATGGCTTAGCAGGATTTAAGTTTGACGAATGCAAAGGCTCAAAAGCAGATCAAGGTTCTTTTCATTTGTTAACTTAAAATTCTCGTTGCACCCTGAACCAAATGGAAGAGATTAAAATTAAATCCAGTTTGTAGAGTTTAACAACGGATGCATATATTCTAGACTGCGTCGAGAAAGATGAGCGCGGGATTATTTTGAAGTACCACGCTTGCATTTAAAACTGAAGTTAGATGACAGTAAAATATGGCTGTCGTAAAAAAGAAAAAAGAAAACTTATGACGCATTTTGTTCTTTTTGCTTTAGTGTGAGTTTGTCGGTTTCTTTTTGTGTGTGTGTTTTAATTGCCAGTTTACGTTTCCCGGAGGTGCAGAGACCAACAAGAATCAAACGTGAAAGATGCCGAAGCCACTAGGTCTGCAATATAGATGCGGACTTTTTGCGAGGTCAGGCGACGAAACTATAATTTATAAGAATGAGTGACAAATGCAGGGCTTTCATTTGTCACTCTTTTTTTTTCACATTGCTAAGGGTGAAATCGCTTTCCAAAGGAAAAATAAACTAAATTCATTAAAATAAAGAAAGTTTGGGGAACGAGCGGGTGAGATTAGTAACGACATTAAGAAACTGTGACGGCAAACGATCTTCCAGAAAGTAGAGTTGGTTGGAGGTAAGACGGACCAGTGAAAGGCTCTTGCCATTTTCGTAATGTTCGCGGCAAGAACTCGAAAATAAACTTCGTATGTTTTGACGTCACAAACGTAGAAAAACAAATGTGCTCATGGAGTGTTTTTTTTTTTTCTTTTTAATTCGTCCGAACGTTGACTTATGTTAAAGTTAAATTTTTGTGCCGGAGGGTAGGAACCATGGTGAAAGCCTTACTTTCTTGAGAATTGTATCTTTGGGATCGAAGTGATTCAACGAAGAATCTATTTCGACATCCTAGCAAAAGCTGAGGTGTTTCGAAACTATCTTTCTCCCTTCGTGATTTTGACGAATGGGTTCTCTGTCCGAATAGCGCCAATTCCTAATTTGCATTGACAATAGCACAAACTCATGTCACTGTTTCTAAATTGAAATTCAAATTTTAGCAAAAATGACACCCTGGACATTATCGAATACTATATGTTAGACCTGTCTCCAAAAAACGAAAAAAAAAAAAAAGCTGCTTGCACTCCACAATGTTGGCAGAGTTCTTCGAATGTTAATTATAATATTTTATTCTTCCAAATTCCGAACGGAATTTAGCTGTGTCGTTTGACAGGGGTGATCATGGTGCGAATGGAAATAATTGCGATACTTACACGCATATATATATACATATAGGTAATTTAGCTACTTGAGATATACCTCATTGTATGTGTATGTGTGTCTGTTTGTTTGTTCGCCACAGTTAGTTTCTATAAAGCTTAGTTGTTTTTTTTTGTATCTGGGTGCTAAAGTTTCCATAATAGACGCTTTTTCAAAGTGCATTTCCATCCGGTGGCTCAGAAAGTAGTTTCACATTCGACAGACTAATGGCTGTAATGAAACTATATTTCGTCAAGAACTGACACTTTCGTACGTCGTGGCAGATGAAAATTGCTCCTAATGTTTTCTTGGATTTGTTTTCCCTTTCGATGGTATGAACTGGTATGAACATAAGAATGGATCAGTACAAAGCGCAGACCACTAAGCGCCCTGATTAAATTTCTGTCGTCAAGTGGCTTTAGAGCCAAACTTGGGCCAAGACATTTATTGGACCACACTCCAAAAGAAACGCTTACGCAGCCATTGTGTCCAATTCGTGCTTCTTGTTCAACTGACGTCTCGAACGTACGGGTCTCATGTATTTTCCGTTGGATAGCTTATTCAACTTTTCGCTTCATCCCAGGAAGGCCGCCCTTACGTTTGGCACGGCTCGGGGGATACACTGAGATGAAGATTGGGGTCAAAGTTGCCAGATTGAATTTCGAATAGGGTTGATTGTTTTATAATGGCGGAGGTTATTATCGCGGTATATTCCAAGTTGTTTTATCGCACGTTCTGATTTTTTTTTTTGTCCAAATACTTTTTTTTTTTAGATTGGAAAGTGTAATTGTTTCTTCTGTGCGGTCGGGGTTACTTCGTTTACTCTAGGTGAATTTCCGACCGTCACAAGAAACTTGCAAACCACAGATCGATTTTATATAAACTCTATTAATTACCATATTTATTCGAGTAATAGGCGCACTGTTTACGAAGAAAACCTGCGGGTTCGCTTTTCCGCGGAGCACGCAGATTGCCAATCACCGCGATTGACAGCATGATTAGAGCTGTTTACAGGACAGAGGTAACGTCTTCGTGCGAAGATACCATCTGTGATGCTTACATTTGTATGGTCAATCGAGTTCTCGATCTGGTTATTTTCTATGTTATTTATGCGCAACGGAATGATTGGTTGTATATGTGTTTTGTGGGGAAAGTAGACGCAAAGGCCTTGTTCATAAATAGTGCGGCTATTACTCGAGGAAATACGGTATACACTCTAAGAAATGCCTGCGCGTCTACTTACCCGCGAAACACTCAAAGATCCAATCTCTGCGATCTACAAAATCAGCTCAGCATATGACGAGGCGGAACATCCGTTTAGACCTAAAAATAAAGTCTGCGCTGCTGCATTACGCAATGCAAAGCGTCGTGCTTGCATTGCGTAATGCCACAGCGCAGACTTAACTTTGACGTAGAAACAGATGTTCTGCCTCCTCATTCGCGTAGCTGATTTCATAGATCACAGAGATTGGCTCTTCGACTGTTTCGCAGGTAAGTAGACGCACATACATTTTTTAGAGTGTACGAGTCTCTTCCTCTCACTTCTCGTGTTTTTTTTTCTTTTTATATATTATTTTTCACACTTTTTCTCTCTCGTTCAACAGTAAATTGTTGACTCCACTACTGTCCCGCGATTATGTAAAGCCTGCAAACGTTTGAGCAACGCGAATGTTTCGCGGGAAATATTCGTACAAAATGTTATGCCGCAATTTCCCCAACAACCTCGATGCTTTCGCTGGGTGAGACCTTGAGCTTTCACATTAGCGGAGCACATTTGCAGCTCTCAGGGATGGTGGCACCGCGGTGTGAGGATCGCGCTTCCTAGCTCCTCAATGAAGATGTTTGCTCACACCTTCCCTACGTGGAACATGGAAGTAGGGTCCTTCTACCGCTCGTATTTCACAAAACTAGTGGCTGTCATTATCAAACCCCCGTGAAACGTTTCATTAACAGACAAAGTTATCTGCAACAGCTGTACGGCACTCTATACTATAACGACGCCATGTGGAAAGTGTAAACTTCCTCAAATCAAGTACCTCATAGGTGACGGTGTTCCGTGACTTAGCTCGCTTCCTGAGATATACGTCTATGTAAAAAATAAAAACAATAAAAAGTGTAAAATGAGGCTTGGCTTCAAACCGCACGACTGTCAGAGATCATCTAAAATTAGACCAATTCCTATCCTCGTCACCTCTTAAATTTACTCGTAAGAAAGAAACAGCTCTATTTTAGTACGGGACGTTCTAGTTCACGGAGAGAACGCTCAGCGATCGTCGTCTTCTCTGGACATGGGACAGAGGAGCAGGCACGCCTCGTTCCAGTACACAAGTTGCACCGGCAATAAAAACACAACTACCACGAAACTGCTAATTTTGGAGCTATATGAGAATTAGCTCCGGAACTCCACAAGTCCCATGGGCAAGGAGGTTTGCGGCTAGAGCGCAAATATCTCGAAGCCCCTCTCTAGTTCCGTCAAGCAGAGCACTTTGCGATAGACCGGGCTGTTAGCAAAGGCAATACATAGGTTGCACTGACGTAATTTGGTCCTCCTTTCTGGTGGCCGAACTTCCTCGAGCGTAGCCTTTAGTGTGCATATTCTACGAGCAGTACACGAGCGCCGCGAGCGAGCGGAAACAAGTGAGCACAGCTTCATTATACTTCGTTTCACTTTATCTGCGAGCAAAGCCAAAGCTAGAAGCGCGAGACCAGCGCTTTTTGCGTTTCTGCCCAGCTCGCGCGCTCGAGCAAAGCCTGAAGGCACGGAGCTTTCGTGCTCGCGCTTCCAGCTTTGCCTTAGCTTGCACATAAGGTGAAACGAAGTATAACAGCAGGTTTTGGCCACCAGAAAGGAGGAAGGATATGACGTCACGTGCAACCCATGTATGGTTGGCAAATATTCTTTTGCGTCTTTCTGCCTTTTGTGGAAAGCGAGCCCCGCGGGCGCGTGCTCATTCCGTGCTTTGAAGTGACGGCACGAGCTCCCGCTAGCAAAGCGCCACTGTGGCGTACGATCTACTCCGTCGAAAGCGTCGCTGTGGTCGGCCTTCCAGGATTGGCCGAATGCTGACTATGACGTCAGCAAAGGTTTTCCCATCGGCGGAAATAAGAGGAATGAAAGAACTTTAATTTTGACGGTGTTGGCAGTGTTGCTGATTTCGAGCTTCCACCATGCTCATTGCAAACACCATTGAACTCGCTGTCCGCAAGGTAATGACGTCACGAAAGGGAACGATAGGAGGGCGCCACCAAAACACCTCGCGCTGGTGGCCATAGCTGTGTGCGCGAGTGCTGAGCGCCTGCCGATGGCGAGCTTCCACGGTTCTTTGCAACGTGCATTCGACACCATCAAGACCGCCGGTCTTGGCAGCCTATTAATGTGAGCTCGCTCTGAGCATGCACTCTAAATAGCGCTCTCAAATGTGGCATCTTCCAGTGAATACCTACGATAGTTTTTTTTTTTTTTTTTTTGCACGAGACCATGATGCAACGCTACTACCGGTTCGCAAAACTCAACGGAAACCGCCGGAATCTACCCTTGTTTGCGCTGTAGTTTGTCCGCTCACTCGAAGTTTAAAATTGTCAGTGACGCCAAAATTAATTGTTCCAGCGGTAAATTTCGGCTACGAAACGCACCTAAAACTAATTGTTTTTCTTTTTTTTTTAATTACGGCAATTTTTAGCAACCAGGACAAGGCGACCGAGCAATCGGTTCGGCGGCGTCACGAATGGCACGGACGGATACGCCGGCACAACCTCGACCAGTTGAGTAAAGACGGGAGAAGAACGCGGTAAATCCTGGGCACGAACATCTCCGGCTTAGAGAAAACGAGAAAGAAAGGGAAGAGCAGAGAAAGAAACCAGAGAAAGGGTTATCTGTGTTCGTTTTGCCGCGACAAGTTGAAGTTGCTCGAGTGCTTGTCAACTTTTATTTAATTTTGTCATTGCTCGATTCCGGTGTTTTTTACAACATAAGAGAGAAAATACCAAGGTACAGATCTAGTGATGCTCTGCTGCTTCGTTGCGCATTTCAAGGCGTCGACAACAACATGGGCGCATCGGGACCGCCAATTTAGACCGCCAATGTCCGCGCCTATGCCCCGCCGTCCCGAAGTGGACAAATGCATGAGATTTGGACCTTTCGCTCTAAATTATTACATTACCTTCATGATCTTGACGGAAACCCCTTCGTAACCCAACTAAGGGTTTATGAACTGTACTTCTTGTCAGGTGAGCAACCTCCTTGCGATCGAGAAGTCAAAAAAAAAAATATTCTGAAATGTAGTTAAACAAAGATTGCTCTATGACTCTACGGCACCAGCGCTGCCGCAATAAAACGCCGGATGCCTCCAACATGGCGCCAAGGCACGGACAGCAGACGACAACGTTGACTTCGATCAGTTTCTATTTCGAGTCTAACCGGGAGTGACGTCAAGTGCAAGAAGTCTATTGACTACAGCCTCGCAACAGCGTGAGTCGCCTTTGGAAAGTGTTTAAAAGACACTCTTTAGAAGTGCCACGGACGTATTAAATTTATCTACACTCCAATCCTGAGATGCGAAAGTCTCTGGAACCATTCCATCAATCAGCGCGGTTTGAAGAACGCAGAAAAAGACCAAACGACGAACATCCAAACAAGAAGCCCTCTCGAGCCCCACTACAGCGACAACCCGAAGCAACCGACAGCGACAAGCCTCAAGCCCGCGTGCAGCTGCAGGAGACCTTTAACGGGCTTTCAATCACTCGTGCTTACTTTACGAGCAGCGAGCGACTATGAGCCTGTCAAACAGCACCTTAGTCCGCATGCTGCTCGTGCCTGAGGCTTGTCAGCGTCGGATATTTCGGTTTGTCGCTCCGTATACACCATTCCAATATTTACGAGTCCGCGGCCCAGCGTATGATCTCCTCAGCCTTCCAAGCGCATGTTCTTCGGAAAGCGGGCAAATCACGCGCCATGCGCACCAACACCGAAAATAAAACCAGCCAGGATATTTTTTTTTAAGTTCTTGGCAATGAAGCCAAAGCTATGGGTACTGGTGTGCTCGCACACATTGAGCGCCGAGCGCCGATCAACGTTGGCACCGATTACAGCCTGTGCTCGCGCGATCTTCTCTTCTTTGCGAATCCAGAAAAAGCATAGCGGGAGTCGGGCGTTACAGACCGAATGTTTTAACGAACGCAAGCGATCAAAACACAAAATCGGGTTATTGACGGTGGCATCGACACACCAACACCAAGATACATCCACGCAATCGCTCACGCAAAAAAAAAAAAAAAGAAAGATAAAAGGCATTTGATACGCACTTGATTATTTACCCGCTGGCGCATCGCAGCGTCCCGGCCCCCTCGTATAAACGAGCGTAAGCCGGCACCGCAGGCGCTGCATAAACGGACTACCGCGCTCGTTAATGGCCGCTTTTTTCCGCCATTAACGAGCCCAGAACGGCGGGATACGCAGTGCCGCGTTAACGAGGGAGCTCATGTCTGCGTCTCTGAAACGCCGGTGCTGCCGATGCCTCGACGAGTACGATCGGAACCGCCGGGGTGCAGCACCCCTCCTTTGCAGGCCCGGGGCCGAATTGGTCGGCCAATATTCCAAGGCCAGCCCAATGCCACTTCCGCTGCTCTTTTTCTTGCTGGAAGCGTCAAATCTGCTGCGCTTTCTCCTCGAGCCGCGGTGGTGTGGGGGGAAGCGAGGCACTGAAGTATGAGCGAATCAATCGTGGTAGGACTTGAGGGGCTTCGGTGTATATATATTGTATATTCGCGTTTTTGTGCGTCGAATCTTGTGATTTTTAGGGTGCCCTCCTCTCCCCATCTCGCGCCTTCCCGCGGCGCGCGAGCGTGCGGAAGGGCGGGGTTCTTGAGAGGGCTCGCGTGATTCTATTCTATGTTTTATAAAATTGTTTTATGAAATTGGTTCAAAGGAATCGAAAGCAGTTTCCGCGAGAATGTGCTTTTTCACCCTTTGTCTATCCAATCAAAAAGAAAAAAAAAAGAAAGAGACAAAACGTTTAATCTTTCTTTGGAGTGCCGGGCAGAGCGAATGCACGCAAGTTCTCTTGAAGTCCGCCGGACATTGAGGAGCAAATTTTGCTTTTCTGGAACAATTTTTTTTTTCTATTTGTTAAATGAGTAGAAGGAAATGGTATTGTTCCAGGGCTCCTATGCTTCATTGAGACGCTGCGAATGTTAGGAACAATATCGTTTTGTTCCCAGCCTCGCCACCCCACGTTTTCGGGAAATTGGCGGAGAAACTTCTTTTCAAAAATGGGAAGGATATAAATGTTCCAAAAGGACTGGTTGAGGCACATAGCACGAAGCAAAAAAAAATATAAAAAAAAACAAGAAAAAAAAATTAACTGGTGCTTACCATTAGGTCAAGTTAACAGTTATAGATCACTTTGGACGGAGAAACTTTCTTTTCCCCGGAAGAAACGACCTCTTAAAACACGTCACTTTGAGCTTCGGACTATTTTTTCTCAATTTATTGAAAACTCGTAACGGATCGTACCGGAAACATTTTTCCCCGGTTAAACTGAAATGTCTGTTCCGTTAATAACGCTGATAACGCATTCGCGTGCACACTGAGCACAGCGATCATCTCGTTCTTTTGCGAATGGACCCTTTTCAAAACTTTATCGAGCAACATTGGTGACCGCCATTGCTTGGGCACGAAGCGTGCGATTGGATTCGAGCTCACGCCGAACGCTGACGTCACACTCGTTTTTCGATCCGAGGTGAGCCAAGCTCACGCCGAACGCTCACAGAGCCCCGGGAGGGGCACTTTGTTCGATGTCGGCATAATGGGGCTCGGCTTCTCCGTTCTGGGCCAAAACACGGCGATAATCGAAGCTCATGCGGCGTCGTTTACCCGTAATGTAAAGGGACCTTTTTGTGCGCACGCGACTCCAACCTCACGATTGAGAACAACAAAGTCCCAGCGGGAGAAAGCGAATACGAGGCTCATCAAGTTTCCCTGTCCGGGAAAACAACAGCAACAAACAAACAAACTCGACTGGTGAACTCAAGCAGGTATATAAAGTAACGTGCATACCCACGCGAGTGGTGCGGAACACGTGTAGTACCGACGCCTTGCGTCATATTCGCAACTCCAACGCCCTATAGGTGGCGGGGCGGTAGTTCCAAGATGGCGGAAGAGACGGGGATAGATTCTCCCGGATATCCCGTGCGCCTGCTCACTGACGCTGTTCAGCTCGCTAAAAATTATTTATTTGTTTACAAATGCGAAGCGGTTAGGGAGGGATCATATAACAGGTGACGGAGATGCTGATGTACGTTAGGAAAACGAGCATGCTGTTATTTAAAAGTTGCCGAAACCTCAAATTGCGAAGCTTTGTGGTGAGCGAACGCGTTTTAGGCACCGGCCACGTTACTGTTTGTGGCAGAATATTTTTGAGGGTGATCAAAATATGTTTGCGCCTTGCCTGTCCATTAGTGCTACAAAAAGAGAGCCACGAACGGTGACCGTCAGGGTTCGGAAGAGCAGCGTTCACAGTATTGGTGTCTTCGCGTCTCAGCCTCACAACTCGCTGCTCACCGTCTCGGTTTTAGTGCATTGCAACACGTAATCAAACTGCTCGATGGTTATTGATAGAACGTTTGTTACCGCAGGCTACCGAGCGGTGTAGCATTACAACCGCAAGGTCGCGCTGCGCCTTTGAAGCACAATTTTAAGTGCGCGCCAGAAGCGTTGCCGTGCTCATAACTCTAAAAAAAAAAAATGTTGTAGTCCTTATATTCCTTGTCACATGTACGACACTCCAAAATTTGAGTTCGCTGTGCAGCCCACTGACGTCAAACTGACGGCCCCAACGTTTACGAGAAGCTTGATGACGGCGCAATGTAAGATATTAAACAGCTAAAGTACGCATCAAAGAGTACCGAAAAAAAAACAAAAAACACCAAGGTTTTGCAGTAAAGCCAAAAAAAAACTCGATTACGTTTTTTCTTTTACAGTCATTTACCCTTACTTAAGCTGTTTTAATAAGTTGCACAACTCGGCTATCAAGCCGCTCGTGAAAGTTGGTACCGCCGGTTGAACGTCAGTGCGCGGTACGTCCAACTGAAGTTCAGGGGTGTCGTATCATGTGCAAAAACTGCCTATTAACATAATCGGCGTGTTTAGGGGTTGTATTTATTGCTCTATCAAAAATAAATATTTTAATATACCGTACATTTTTTGTACCGTGTTATTTGAAACATTGCGGTCCCTCTGGCCAAAACTGCGCGTTCTAAGCTCTCGTCATGAACGGCTGGCTAACACAGACGCGCTTAAAATGCTTCGAGCATTTCATTATTAGCTTTGTAATTACCTGAAAGCAAGTACGCGTATCTTATCTTTTAACAGTGCTTGGAGTAAATGGTCATGTTCCTTGTAACGGCCTTAAAACGCGAACCCATTCCCGATTTGTATTGCTCGACATACCGTTGCGCGACGAGTTTCCTCCTACTTATGGCAAAGAATAAACTTTCCGTAGATTATACTATAGAGTTCTTCATTATTAGTGGAAGCGTTTTCCGTCATGTTGAGCACAGATTGAGCTGGCGGCCATGCACAAGACCAGAAATCCGCAGCGTATGCGATACACGAAAAGTCCCTAATGAAATTAGACATCCCGGTCCTTCGTGCAAGGCTATTTCAAGGCGGAGCCCAAGAATTCCTTTTTTAACGCGCTCACTTTTTCCGTTAAAACGGCTTCACGCATCAAGGCCGACAGTCCCTGCCACCGATCCGCGCCGCCGCCTCCGCTGCCGTCCCCGCTCCTCTGGTTCTCCGTTCGTCCGCGGGAGGGCGAGCGGCGCGCTGGAGTTGCGAATAGCGCAGCATAAAACGTAGGCGGACGGCCTACAATTACGTTATTTAAACGGACGTTATGAAATTGCATGCACTGTGTCCACATTACACTTCCATTTCTTCGTAGAGAGCTATCCTCCGAATGTCCTGCGTTCAGTCAGCAGAAGAGCTCAGCAGACGACGCTCGCGCATGAAGGTGTTTTGTGCGTATGCGCTCATTTTCGCTGATTTCGTCGCGGGACTCGGTGATCATGCGACGACCGACCCGATAGGTCAACGCTTCCGTGAGGGGCTCTTCAGTAGACTGCCGTTCGCTTTGCGTTGCTAGCGGGAGCGAGTCCGTGCCGTTACTACGAAGCATAGATTGAGCAAGCACCCGCTAGGTCCGGCAATCCGCAGCGTACGACTTACTAAAACTCTCTTAACGCCCTACTCCCACAAGAGCGACAAACAAAAACAACCGACGCGGACAAGCCTGAAACACGAGCAGCGTGCACGCGACGGCACGGTACACACCATTCAAATATTTACGAGTCCTTCTCAGCCCAGCGTGCGATCTCGTCAGCCCAGCACGAGTATGTTCGTCGCTTTCGGGAAGCGAGCAAATCACGCGCCATACTCACGAACAGGCACGTAGCCAGGGAGGGGGGGGAGGCCATGGGGCCCGCCCCCCCCCCCCCCCCGAAATCTTCTATATTGCTGGGACCTCCTCTCCCCCCTCCCCTTCATACAACATTTTGTCATGGGCGCCCCCCCCCCCCCCCCCCCCCCCCCGAAACAAAATCCTGGCTACATGCCTGCTCACGAACACCGAAAAAGCCGCGGTCAAACTGCTGACACATTGTAGAAAAAACAGCCCGCAGCGTGTTTGTTCTGCAGAGCTCTAGCGGACGGTTTACTAAAAGCCTCTATATGTTCGATGATTGAGTGACGAACCTCTAACGGTTCAGCCATGATCCGTGCTACGCGATGCTTAAGCCGCTGCCGTCGTGCGGGGCTGATCGTTTCGAAATCGGAAACCCTGCCGAATCCCGACCGGTCAAAAGATGACAGATGAAGCCTCAAATCGACGAGCAGCCAGCCGTCTTCCGGGACTGCCACCCGCCCTGCAAGTCCGTGGCTCCCCATCGATCGCGACGACTAATGTACTACGCCCCTGTATGTAACGTGCCCCCGTTCGAATAAACGTATCGCATTTTGGGCGTACACGTCATTTCAGAATGTTTCCTTCGCGGGAAATTATGGGGCACGAGTCGTCTCGCAACTCCTCGGTCGAACTGCCGGCAAAAGCTTTAGGATTTTTTTGCGGGAGTTTTGAGGCACGACAAAACCGCGAGTCTTTTGGAAACCATTTCCGCTTCCATCGGCGACGAGCGGAGCGAAGCAGACATTCTTACTTTCTGCTCTTGCGTCGTCAGTCTTCGTATTTACAACTTTTTTTTTTTTTAAGAGAGTAGGCGGGAAGGGGGGTGGGGAGGGTGGTCGTCTTATTAAATACTTAAAACAAGTGTCTCTCTAAGCTTTACTGCCGATTCCTCGCGAGGTCCCACGCCTTCAATTATATTTCTTAAGACGAGAACTTTCTTCTCTTTTAGAGTCTGCGTTAAAAAGCCGGCGCCGGTTCTCAATTCTTTTCCCCAGCTGTCGCTTTTCTTATTTTTTTTTTACCTTTGCCTTTCGCGTTTTGTATTTGTCCCAAATGCATTATCAACTAGCCAGCTGAACGGCTAATGCTGGGTGATATTTCAAGTAACTAGCCCCACGATTATCAACAGTGAAAATAAAAGGCGTGTCACCGTGTTGGCTTTCTTTATACGTGTTTTGGAGATCTTCGTTTCTTTGAAATGGGAGGAGGAAATCGACTGTTGCTGTCGATGGGTTCGGTTTTCAGAAAGCGGTGGGGCTTCACATTCACGAACATCACTTACAATAGGGATCGGGAGTACGAGTGTATTGAACATTCCAGTGATCTATAATTCTGAGCGCACCTTGCTGTAGACTGCGGACTGCGGAACAAAATGCGTAGTTGCTTTCTTCTGCGGAACATCAGTCGCTGCACGTTCGTCCAAAGCAGGGTGACCTGGCACTTTTACCTGGGTGATGAGCACTGCAGGGATCGATTGATCCCTATGACGATTCATACAGGGGTCAGTGCAGTGAACACACTTTCGTGTTCGCTACGACAACTACTGACAGGTTAATGAACGCAGAGCTACTACAATTACTGACAGGTTAATGATGTTCCACGCTTCTAGCTTCGTGATTGACTCTTCGGCGTTCGAATCGCCTAATGGTGCAATCTGATTGGTTGTGGGGCGATAATGAGATGTTCCGGATTCGTCACGTCCTGTGGTTTCTTGAGCTGTGAGTGGCTATACGAATAATTTATTTGTTTTTCATTTTCTGGATCTTGTAGTCCTTCTGTTTATTGGGCAGTGCTGTAACTGCGTAAGCAAATACTTTAACTACGGGCATGTTCGTGGCTTTGCAAGCAGTACAAAAAAGCCTCCAAACGCACGAACGCTGAAAATGACAACGGCCAGAAGTAGAATAGCCTATAATCCGTTCTGCTCTTTACAAAAAAAAAAAAAAAAAAAAAATATCAGTCCAGCGTGCGGTAGGAACGGTCCCGCGGAGAGTACGTGTTTGCCACATTTGCGAGTAAGGGAAACGCGCGCAAGATGCATTTAGAAACGGCAGCTGCAAGAGGCCCTCAGTGGCTCCCAGATTTTCTTGAGCCTGTTCGCTCTTCGTTTCTTACAAAAAAAAAAACAATAAAAAAAAACACGTATGAATTTTTTTTTTTTTTTTTTTTTTTTTTTTTTTTTTTAGATTTTGATGATGATAAACGGTGTCAGCGTATAACCGTCTCGGCACCGGTTCAAGCCTGCGACCCTGGTTCGCGGGCCGGAATTAATCTGTTGGCGTCGGCCAGGCGGTCCACCGCGAGAGCGTTGAAACTCGACCGCTAATCCCGCTTGAGTGGACTGAATAACGGCGGCTCATCACCGACGCTTTCGCGCCATGCGGCTCCCGTTCCCAGGCGGGAGGCCCGCGCTAATGCGGCCGTTGTTTTCTGCGACATTTCTTTCTCTCTGTGCACTCTCTCCTGTCTCTCTCTCTCTCTCTCCCTCGCTCGCTCGTAGCGCAGGGAATGAAGGAAAAGCCGCAAATCACGCGCGTCATGTGATGGCCCCCCTCCACTTTCCCCTTCGGGCCGTTAGGTGTCGCTGACGGGAGCGCTCGTTAATCAGCTCTCTCGCATCTGCCAGAGCCCGAGATTGCATTTGCATTTGGCGGAATTCTACACTGCCGTTGAATCGACTCTCCAATTTCGGTCCCCATCTCGGCGACGCCAACGACGACTGCGCGTTTGAGATTTCTTGGTTTCCTCAGAAATTGTGCGTGGCTCACTTCTCACGATGTGTTCTCTAACGCTGATTCAAACCTCCCCCCAAAAAAGAAAGAAAAATAAACAGTTTGTTTACGGTTATGGTTGCAGTACCGTAACACAAAGGAGTTTTAGTCGATCTTTTTCCTTTTTTAATTCCGGTGTGATACATAATCAACCGGCGCCTTTGCGCAAATTTGTATCGTTAGCTAGTATCATTACCAGAGTGCAAAAACGATCTACTAAAATATTTTACTATGAAATGAGGTCCGTTCCTTTTATTTGGGCCATTCGGTTTATCGTCATTTCGGTTACCGGTGTAACGTTTTATTTTAGCCGGTTGAATCCGTTTCGAGTCGGACGCTGAAAAGGCCGCTAGAAAGCTGCTCCTGTAACAGGAATAATCTCGTTCAAGAAAGAAATGTCTAAACTGTCACGCGTTTCTTCGCTACGTTGTGGTGGGTTTTGTAGACTTCCCTTTTGTACAGATCGCAAGCATTGGTCTCAAATGTGGGTTACTACTTTTTCACGAGAATGCGGCTAGTGCATTTGTTTAAAACAAACACACACACATTTATATATATATATATATATATATATATATATATATATATATATATATATATATATATATATATATTCGATGTGTAAGTTACCTCACCAACGTTTATAAATATCGTTAATATTTGCCTATCCAACGTTTATCCAGTTATGTACTTTGTTCTTGCCTATGTTGCTCTGCATCACTGCGCCACCGGGCTCTCTCGCTGTGTTCATTGGTTACACTTGTGAACCACTTAAAATGAAATAATAGTACTATTCGCCTGTAAATCTCATGTGCTGTACGCTACTTTCTAAGCGATGTGAAGATCAGGAGCAATATTTTTCACTTTCTAAAAGTGCAACTGCAAATAAGTGTTTTAAACCCTGTCGTGATGTGATTGGTTATTTCCACAATATTATTATGCCGCTATCGCTTGTTCATGCTTGAAGGAAATTCCGTTTTTCTTTGTCCAGCACTACTGCATGAGATATTGATTATTAAGGTAGTGTTTCTTTTTTTGCGTCGATACAATTTGTATTTACTGGTAGATACGTATTTGGAATGTGCGCCGCCACTCCACGTAATATCGCTCGTGAAAATCCATCTGGAATCATAAAAAGCGGCGCATAAGAACACCCAAAGTCCACCCACCAGCAATATTTTTATTATTTTCGTTGCTTGAAAATTTAAGATAACACATTTCCAGAAAAAAGCAGTACTGTCATGACTGGCATTAATATTAATATTAACTGTGTAGCGCTTAATATACAAAAAATATAAAATAACACAACAAAAAAAAATTTTAACACTCAATCTGCTAGAGATTTTTATTTGTTTTAGGTTCTGAAAACGCTACTAAACATTGTCTTTTGTATATAAAGTACCAGTGGAAACCCCGGCTGTGAGGCTCTCATTATGTTTGAACGAAACAATAGAAGCTGCTGCATCTCAATTGATAAAACAATTCTAGAACGAAATTGCCCATTAATGTGATATTGCGGCCTCTTCGCCATTGGTATATATTTCTACGAGAAATGTATAGAATAAGTAGTGGCCCGCGGTTCGAAACCATAATTTGCCCATATAAATTGCACACAGCCGATTAAAATATATATATATATATATATATTTCTGTTTGGAAATTACGTCATGGGATTTCTCATTAACATCTTTTTTTGCCTTTCTGTCATTAAAATGAATGAATCAACGTTTGCCCATATGGGGTATTACCGTATTTACTCGAGTAATAGCCGCACTGTTCACAAAGAAGAACCCTCAGGTTTTCTTCATAAACAGTGCGGCTATTACTCGAATAAATACGGTAGTTCCGAACCTACCTAATAGATTGGTTCCCGGTTGATTCTTCTCCATGTCGGCTCCGGTTCTGGTCATCGTAAGATCCAAATAAAGGCATCGTTTCCAGTTCCGATCACTAAATAATAAAGAATTTTAGTACATGTCGTTCCAATACTAGGCTCCGATACCCCCGATACCGGTACCCGATGACGATACAATGCACGCGCAACGGCGGCGGCGGCGGGGTATCAGGTATCGTTATCTAAGTCGTCCGAATGATACGCTAAAGCTCTCCATTAGCGTAGCTAAAGTTGAAGCTTGGGCTAATTGGTGTGACATATTTGAGAATTAAAACGACGCAAAGGACGAGGGACCAGAACGAAGAAAGACACAGCACTGTGTCCGCGTCTTTCTTCGTCCTCGTTCGTCGTCCTTTGCGCTGTTTTACTTCTCAAATACCTCTCTATTAACGTTTTATTTTTTTAATTGTTTTTTTGGATTTGGTTTCGGTTCCGGTTAAAGTCCCTGCTTCTCCAGCTCCGTTGTTCGAATCGCGTGTTAAGCTGCGGTCACCCTGCTCTTACATGGTACAAACGTCAGACTGTAGACATGAGTGTCTGAGGCGTCCCTTGTATGACGTTCACATTGGTCATTCTAACACTGTCTGCAGGCGTGTTGTAAGCATACAAATATATGAAGCAAACATACTTCGGACATTTCCTTGAGTCGTGTCCGCAGACAATTCTCTCGTCGTGTCTGCGGGGAAACCCCGTGTCTTTCGTGGGATGTATGTACGGCAGACTTGTGCCTATCTCAAATACTCTACTCAAGATACTGTATCTTAAATACTTTTTGGAGTATCTTGGTATCTTGCAAATACCTTTGATGGAGAGTATTTAATACTCTATCTTAATTACAATTCCGAGTATCTTGTACTCGTTATCTTAAATACATTTTGACATTCCGCCATTTTCCGAGTTTTTCGGTATGAAGTGGGGTGGGCGTGGCACGAGGAAACGAGAACATTCTTTCGAGCAACCGAATCCTGTCGCTAGCTCCGATTAGCTACGGTGACTTAGATTGAGCTCGTAAAAATATCGCTTTCTTGCCGACTGTGACTCATATTTCAGCCGAAAGTTCGTACAATAAAGGTTCTCTCCTCGCCTTCCCAAAGGCGCCTTTTGTTTCCCCCCAAAAAATCATCAAACTAAAGGTGTGGTTTTACGGAAGTAAAGATGCCACCCGGAGGCGAAAGCAGACCGGGAAACGACCTACGAGAACAATGCAGACTTAAGTGTCAAGAAATAACAAATAGAAGAAAATGAGAAGTGGACAGACACAAAAAAGTAGACATTTTTATTTTGCTTTTTGTATATTTGACCCCGCTAGGGCAAAACGTCAAGGTTTTTTTTTTTTCTTTGTGTTGTCAGTCCGGCGCTTATTGCTCTCGCGAACACTGAGCAGAGAACAGGACAGGAAACGAACTGCGAGCAGGGTGACATGCCGTGGCTATTATGTGGGTTCTCTTTGTTATCCATTCACTCATATCCGTGTCTGAAGTTCGTTTATAGTGAACTCCCCGTATAGGAAATATGGATTGTAGTTAAACGATGCGTCTAAGGTGCGCCGCAGGATGTGATATTCAGCGATGTCACTATCGGCGAGGCGCTCTATCCCGTTTGTTGTCCCCACACCTCAGTGTTTACCCAACACAAGGCCTGTGCACGTGCTTACAGGCTTTGTGGGAATGTCCATGACGTTAGGTGCCGGATCTGTCCCGAAAGAAGTCTTCAGAGGATGCGAGCTTGACCCACTTCGGCTTTTGTGTTTAGCTGAGGACCGTGCATGCTGCATCGTTCATTCAGGCCGGAATGGTAACAAAAGAGCCCCTCCTCCCCCTCACCGGAGAACACGAACTCCAGCCAAACGCTGACGCCGCGTTCGGTTAAGTCAGCCGAGCGCTGAGCCATTGTATTTGTTGTCCTCATCCATCTAGTTCTAAAGTTAACCGCTTGCGGCGCCACGGTCTGATCTTCTCCCCAATGGCTAAAGCGACCTCTTTCTTGTTGTCCCAGAAATGTTTTGTAGCATCTATCAGTGATACTGCCACGCGCGTCGCCTAGGGTGCCTACATGTTTCCGCTCCGCTTTAGGGTGGCGCCAACTTCTTGTTACCCTTTCCCAGATCCTCTCCCACCGCCATTTTTTCCCACTTCTTATTTCGCTAAACGTACACAACGTTGAGTTTCTGTAGGTTTGACACACCGCGGCAACACTGTGAGGCCACTTCCGTTTCCGTTCATAAGAGGAGTCGGAGGCTCAGCGGGATGGCGATCGTCGTGGCTGTCGCTCTCTTTATTCATGTTTTTCATATTTTGAAGTTGCGAGCGGGAAGTGTGCGTTGCTTTTATCGAAACGCGAGTTCCCGCGTCAAAATGGAACGCAACAGACCGGCATTGAACGCCGGAACCTCGCCGTCGGAACGAGAGCGGTGAGCGCTCCCTAGCCCTAACGAGGATTAGCGGCGTAGTCCGAGCGCACGACCGGCGAGTGTGACAAAATGGTCGACGAAAACAGCGGAGGTTGCCATGGTAACGAGGTAGGCAACACTGGTTTGTCGGCAACAGGTATTACAAACGTTGTCGCCACCCTAAACAGCGGAGCGGCGGAAACATGTAGGCACCCTAGCGTCGCCCAGCGAGCGCTTGGCGGGTGGTTACCGCGCTTGGCGCTCGCGCGGAGGCTCCGGGTTCGATACCAGAAAGCGGACTTGTCTTTTATTTATTCCTTCAACTTGACATTCTGGTAAGTTCGAGGATTTTGTCGTCTGATTGCGTTACGAAAGTTCTACGCGCCCGAACTTTCTACGCCGAATGTTCCAGAAACACACGCGGGTACAAAAGGTGCTCCAAGTGGCGGTCCGGAGTCAGTCTCGCCCCAGCGGTCGATCCTGCCGTTTCGCTGACATGGACGCCTGCGACGCTAGCCTTTCTCTCTTTTGTTTGGGAACAAGTTCGCCCCATTAAACGTTTAGTTTTTTCAGTTATTCGCCGCGTCATCATTTATCATTCGTGACAATATTGACTGCATAAAATAGCCCTACGATACTTTTTTTTCGTTTTCTGTTGTTGCGTGCTAATAAACCATTCTGGTAACCCAGGTTTGCGTAGCTAAATAACTGCCGTTGTCAATGACGTCGATAAAAATTAAGCAATGCGGAAGTATCTTCAAAAGTAACTGAAATACATTTCTAAGTATCTGTACTCTACTCAAGATACTTTACAGTGAAAGTAACTTGAGTAGTATTTTAAATACTTTATGACGCAGGTATTTAGTAACTTAACTTAAATACTTTTATCGAGTATTTGTCCACAGTCACCCTACTCTTACATGCTACAAACGTCAGACTGTAGACATGAGTGTCTGAGGCGTCCCTTGTATGACGTTCACATTGGTCATTCTAACACTGTCTGCAGGCGTGTTGTAAGCATACAAATATATGAAGCAAACATACTTCGGACATTTCCTTGAGTCGTGTCCGCAGACAATTCTCTCGTCGTGTCTGCGGGGAAACCCCGTGTCTTTCGTGGGATGTATGTACGGGCAGTACTTAAGAGGCCCGAGATGCCGGTACGATGCCTAGAGTGGCCCGCTTTTTCTAGGGATAGTGCTAGGCAAGCACGTAGCCAGGGTGGGAGGGGCGCCCATGGGGCCCGGCCCCCCCCCCCCCCCCCGAAAGCTTCCATTTTGCTGGGACCTCCTCTCTCCCCTCCCCCTCATACAGCATTTTGTCATGGGCGGGCCCCCCCCCCCCTCCTCCTCCCCCTCGAAACAAAATCCTGGCTACGTGCCTGGTGCTAGGGTAAACATTTTATAACCCTACCTCTGGAAACGACCATTGAACTGCACCGCATAATGCGTTGTTGGCTTTACGATGGAAATGTTTTGGGCAATACATAGAGGAAACCCCATTTCCAAAGTCAAATAAGAAATGAAAAAAAAAGGGCGATTTTGTGCTCTGTATGCATCGGTAATTTACACTCATATCGCTACAACACCTGTTTTTCTTTTTGAAAGTTGTTCGCAATGGCTATTACAAGATCAAACAAATGACATTTCACCAATATCTCTACTTGAATTATACAAAAAAAATATTAAAAAAAACGCCTGTCTAGAGAAATTCAAGATGTCCCCCGTAAACTTTATGTCTGTGTTTCGTACGTATAAATGTTTCTGGAAGATCGTCCCTTCAAATCGGTCTGCGTATATCCTTACTCATATCTCTATACATACAAAAAACAAAAAAAACAGCGTAGCGCGCAGTAAAATTTATGGTCGTTAAAACCGACTCGTTGCAGCGAGATGTTTTATGGTCACCTCTGTAAAGCTATTCCCTGACGGAACAAATTCTTTCGACGGCTATTCGAACATTAAAGCCCGCTGTAGGCACGCAGCTTGCGCTCCCGTTTTGCGCAAAGAAATATTTGCCCTTCGTGAGAATGTTAGTCAAGCATCGCCGTTTCTTCTCTGCGATGAGATCGCAGCTGCTGGACCTTTTTTTCTTAGCCGCCACGTTTTGAAAAGCGAACGCGAATTATTTTTTTTAATGAGTCTTTTTATGGCATCGATACATTTTGCTGTTGCATCCGAACGCGAATGTATGGTGCTCACGTGTGCCCGATTACGATATCGACGCGGCGGGCTTCCTTTGGTATATTTAAGGTCGATGTTCGCAGAGCATGCCCAGAACTATAGATCCCATGTAGCGTCTGCCAAGAACATGAGTGAGCTATAGTATCGCGTATATGACCGAAGGCAAGCACCGGGCGTTAGCGTTAGCATTCCGTGTTGCACACACTGCGCGTTCGCGGAACCCGAACTCCGTCTCGGATTGGCGCGCGACGTCGACGCATATAAGCGCAGCGTGGAGCACGCAACGCTGACGCGAACGCGGAGCACTTGCGTTTGCAACTATGCGCAATGCTAAAACTCCCATTTGTAGGATGGTTTTGTACGTAGTACCTCGGCTCTTATACGCTGGATACCGGAACATGAAAATTTAGTCGACATGCGAGAAAACTCGCATCTGCTGCACTTTTAGAAATCGTGCGTCTACTTTGTCGCACGGCGCTTGGAGAGCCGACCGCTACAGCCTCCGAAGAGGGCTTCTCAAACGAAACTTAGGAGAGTAAGGGCAGACTTGTACGTAATCCGTTACAAGTAACGAAATTACTTGTAATCCCTTACATTTATCGGTAATTTAGTAACGGAATAATTACATATTTTCTAGAGTAATTTTAAAGTAATTCCCTTACATTTTTTACGTAACGGATTCCTTGTAATCCGTTACATTTCTTTCAGAACCAGCCCCCCCCCCCCCCTTTTTTTGCAACACCAAGCCCCTGATTTTTTTTTTTAGGCCCTAACAACAATGTCAAAAAATCCAAATAAACATTTTTACAAAAAAAAAGGGGGGGGGGCATGTTATATCCGCTTTTTTTTGTGTCTGTTTTTTCTTTGCGATCGGAGGCGGGGAGAGGAAGACAACGAGTGATTTCATGCCTCTTTGAGAAGCTCAAGGCGGTAAGTGCACAGACAAGAATTAAGAATGTCTTTCTCGGTTATAGTGACTAGGACCATTTTCATAATTTCACAACACGAGCCAACGCTCCGTCTACCCTAAAATTCACTAAAAGAGATGTGATAATATGTGGAGGTGTTATTGCCACAAGCATCCTTGCTCGTCGATGCACACTTATCATCTTCTCTTAGAAAACAGGATGTATTTTTTTTCTGATTCTTTCACCTTATTTGACCCTGTTTTAAAAGCTACTTACTTTTTTGTAGTCCAACTTCTAGGGTTGGCCCACTTTATTTGTGAATTCCAGCCAGGTTATCTGCATCTCAGTTACCCTTTTTGTGAGTCAGCTTTTTGCGAGCACTTCGAAAATGGTAATAGTCTTCTTTTTTTCTTCTTTCTGTTTTTACCCCAGCAGGACGCATCTTATCTCAAGCAGATACTTTTATAATTAATACATAATGGTGGCTGATGTAGACTTAAAATTATGGGCTTCAGGAGAGTCTTGAGGAGAGAGGGAAACTCATGAGTGGGACCATAGCGTCGCTTAGTTCTCTGCCCTTCGCTGCTCGTGGCATCAGCGGACGTCTATCTGGGGAGCAAACTGCAGTCGGTTCGTGCTCCGTGCGTTTTTGAACGGCACCAAGAAAGGTACACATGGCAAACGTGCGTTTACATTTCCTTGTTTTAACCAACGTTCCAATTTATTGTTGTTTGAGTGTCCTGTTGCTTTTTTTTTTTCTCGATTGCTTATATTTAAATATTGGAAACTTTTTCTTATTCACCAACGTCTCAACCAAGGCTCGACCTGTTTAGAACCAAATGGAAGAAGAATATCGAGCCAAACCTGATTTATTATTTAATTATCACCTTAATGTTACCAACTCTACTAAAACACCCGAATATCAGGCAACGGCTGCGACGACGAAGCTCTGCTCTATCTTCGAGCTAAATAGTACTTCCATTGCTTCGCTGAAAAAGCTCAATGCAGAGAAGCATTCGTGAGGCGCAATATGGCACTCCCATCCAGGGCCTCAGTTCAAAGGGTGTTCAGCGTAGCTGTGAACAAATTGAGTAAGAAATAACGCAAAGTGTCTGACGAGACTTTCGAGAGTCAGCTGTTGCTCAAAATACTCAAGGTCAATAAATGGAACAGGTAACATCCATAAGAACTTGAAAAAACTTCTTCCCTTTGTTTCGTAATTGAGGAAAATACTGTTGAAAGTAACGCCACGAAAGTAACGGATTACTTTTGGAAGTAACGGTCGCTTACTTTCATGGGAGGGTAATTGTAATTGTAATAAATTACAATTTAGCCTCGAGTAATTGTAAATGTAATTCCTTACTATTTTTCAGTAACGTGTACAAGTCTGAGTAAGGGTTATAGTTTTTAGGGAAGGTACCTAAAATTATTGTGCGCTATCTGACCGGTGCTTACGTCACGCTTACTGTAACACCACATACATCGTTTCTAGGTGTAAAACTATTCGCGGACTCTTCGTTCGCCGAGCTTCCTTTGTAGACCCCAGTCATTAGTTTTCCGAATGCTACAAAAAAAACTGTTTTGTAGTTTTTTGTTTTTAATAGGGGGGGGGGGGGGAGGAAAGGCGTTATAATACGGCGGGCCACCCACCTCTACTTTGTTTTGAGTCAGAGAACAGCCGACGCTTCGATCCAAGGGGTCAATCAAGCAACGTCGAAAGCACGTGTTCGCCGTCTTTCTCTTGCGCGCGCGCTTATCCACCGGCTCACCCAAGCAAGCACAGAGAGTGTGCCGTGACTTTGCTATTTTAGTCTGAGTGCATGCGTTTGTGTGTATGCGTGTCCGTTTATCTACCCGCCTGTCGGCCTGCTTGTCTGCTTGCCTGCCTGTCTGCTTGCTTGTTTGTCTGTCTGTCTGTCTGTCTCTCGGTCCGTCTGTTTTTTTCGAATTAAACGCTTCCAGACCAAAAAAAAAATATTTAGGTCCAAAGAAGTTTGCACCAACGGCGACCAAAGTTAGGAAACCAGTGTGACTTCGAGGACGGCACGTGGGCGTCGAAACGTCTTTTTTATCTCGTACGTTCCACTGATTTTCTGCAACCGCGCCTCCAACCCGAACGCTACATTTTATTTTGTTTCCCCACATAGAATACAACGCAATACAATTTTATTACGTTTAAAGCGATCGTATGTCTCGCAGCCTGACAGTAAAACATAGGTGCTTCAGTTATACGCTTCAAGGTGCGGTTCACTTTGAACTCGGGATTTTATTTTAATGCCTCTACGACCGCGAGATCGAGTTCTTCTCGTTAGAACGTACCGACCATTAATTGTTGCCTCGGGCGTCCAGATCGATCAGGATATGGTTTGAGGAAGACCTTGAGAGATTTTGGCATAATAAATCATGCCCCGCTGTGAAGTTAGCGAAATCGGTTCAGGAGATACCGGCAGCTCGCCTTACCGCGTGCGCGGCTTCAGTTTCGAGGTAACCCGCTCCGTTTACGTTCAATTCTGCATTTCCCGGAACGAAATCGGTATTTTGATAGGGGAAAGCAGGAGAGGAGGAAAACGCACTGAGGCGTAAATGATCGCTGGTCGAAGCGGCAGCGCTTGACACCCGTCTCTTGCCCACCTTGTGACCCGCGACCTTCGAAGGAAGGCAGAAAACGAGGCACTAAACGACGACAAAAAGATTTCAAAGCGGTCTCAAACGAAGGTGAAGCGTATTACGTTTCCTTTTTTCATTCTTTATTGGTTTGCAAACTCGACCTTCTCGAAATTAGGTTACAAGAGAAGAGCGGAGCACTAAAACGCCTAAAATGCACTCTTTGTGATAGAACTTCGGATAGAGCGCATAAGGGCGCCGTGGTCCATTTTATGGCTAGGCGCCGTGAGGTTTTATTGGGGTCCCTTTAAAAACCATCAACATATAAAGACGAGGTGGGTTTTCTTCTTAAGTACTACATCGAAGCTTGTAAGAGTCTGCTAAAACTACCAATTTATAAAAAAAAAAAAAAAAATGTCGGCGTTTTTTTGTTTTTTTTTGAGGATTTTGTTAGAGACTTAGATTGGGAACCTGTTTTATGCAGGGAAGCGATGCTTCTGGTTTATGTAAAACAAGCAGACTGCTTAGAGAAGCTTGTTCGGCCTTCGTTTACTGTTTCATGTTTGAAAGGCGAAGAATCCGACTAGACTAGCATTCAAGGGCACATGTAAACCGGTATGTGAAGAAGCAGAATTACACATGAAGTCCCAAGTTGAACGGAAACAGGTACACAATGCTTACGAAGCTTCCGTGCCACCACGTGACAAGAAAAACTCGCGTGTTAACAAAATCCTTTACTTGCAACAGAAAGAATAAAACAAACTCGGGACAAGGGACGACGAACATTTCTTTCAACTGGCAACAACATGAATGAGCTTAAAAGCACTCCCTGCAATTCAGAACCGTCAGGAAAGAATGAGGGAAAGGGTGAGCAGCGTATTATGTGCGTGTTCTAAAATAACATTATAAGCTTCTGTTGCGAAAACCGTATTCTTGTGCGATTCATGCTGAAACTTAAGACGTCACAATTGAAGCCCGTAAACTAAATATCGTAATGTCGTCTGTCTTCGTGACTCGTAAAACTGTTTGAAACTCCTGTCTAAAATATATATATATGGAGAGAGAGCGATGTTTACATTCTCATAGAGGACCCCGCGCTACATTCATTTCGCTTTATGTGTTTGTCAGATACAAATTAGCACTCAGTTGTGTCGCTTATTAAGTTTTTGAGCTTTTGTTCCCATAGAGAGTGAGGCAAAAATGCGCTCTCTCCTTTCATGCGTATAACTACGTAACCGTATTTCAAATATTATAAGTAGGGGGTTGTCACTGACGTCACACGGCTCCTCACTATGAAACTCCACGTCAAGATTTCAATCCCTGCAAGATAAAATTCGTAACTGACATCCTGTACTCAAATAGCCTATAAATGAGTGTGAATAAATCTGCACTGCGTAAATTAGTTGCCTAGCTTCCTGCTGAACAAGGTTTCTTCTCGTGTCGTTTGTTCCCAATTTTTGTGTTGATAGTGCCTACTGTTTGGAGAGGACGGATCAGTAAAGCATCGCGCTGAGTTTTCTAAGACCGCTCCCTTAGATTTTTATCACGTTTTCCCAATCACCAATCATTTCATCGATCACCGAGTGAGAAGCACGAAAAAATAGACCATGGCCTGCGTTTGTTATGTCAGTGACTATTCAAGGTCCTAATCCGACATAGTTACTGCTAGTAAAATAAATATCAGCTATATTTTTATGAGCCTCCGCATTATATTGTCGAACGGGTTAACCTATTGATTAGGGTCGCCGATTAATCGAAAATAATTTGTGGCCGCTATATTAAATTTTTTTCTTTCTTTCTGAGAAACATATTTTTTAACCATCTTCCAGTTGAATAAGTCGTTTGCATAATGGTCGGGAAGGAGTTAGAAACGTTTGATCTTGTTAAATGTAACTGCATATTAATTTATACCTTCCGTAATTTTGGCTTTCACCTTCAATTAGCTGGAACACCTGGGCGGTAACATTTTCAAATGGGGCGCCGAGTTATTCAACAGTATTTATGGTTTAAAAAAAGCCTAAGCGGTTCAGTATTTGAGTAAAAACACTAAATCGCCTTCATTCGGCCTCCAAAACCATAAATATCGAGTTTTTTTTCTTTCAATTTGGTGCACGGAGGTTGCAGAAAATCCTTTTTAAAGTACCCCTGAAGCCGCTCCTGCCCCGAGGCCCCGAGCGTTACGTCATGAAGTGAGTTTTGCGGAATCTCCGCTCTCGCGCATCTTCAGCGACCACGAAAGCTATGCACGCGCACATAAAGGTCAGGAAAAGACGTCACGACTGTTGTCAGTGCGGGGGAATATACCTGGCAAGCTTGCAATTGCAATCCCCTGCCCACACGAGCCACACGCACTTGGCGGCCGGAATATCCTTTTATGACGTAACGACTGGTCGCAGGTTTTTTTTTGTGTTTTCTCGCGTTTAGTTACACCTTCGGGGAAAACGAACGTGATATTAAGATTCACGGGATAAAAATACTCCAAAATTTACCTCTAACTCGTTTGTTTGTTGTTTTTTTTTTTGCTTTTTTAAGAACGTCTGTGGGTTTCCTTTAACATTTTATAAAGACAAAAGTTAGTCCGGTATCTCGACGCGCTCGTGTTGATGCGATTTCGTTTAAGAGGGTACAACCGAATAACTTTTTTTTTGTATGCATAAGAACCGTTCAAAATTTTATATATACCGTTTTTTTTTACGAATACCTTCATGTTGTGATTTACAGTGAGATATTCATTCCATACTTGAGTTTGGCTGAAAACTAAAGCAGAAGCCTATCTCCGAGAATGGGCAGAGGGTATATACATGCATGAAGCAATGATATAAGTACTCACTACAAAAATCATTATATCCATAAGATGTGTGTTTTTTTATCTACTTGAGTCCTATAAATCGAAGCGTGCTTTATATAATTTGCTTTTACAGATTCGAGTTTTAGCCTCAAAGTGTCGTTCTACTGACAGCGCGGATTTGCCGCGGGCTCTTAAAGGGACACCATAAGGAAACAAACAAAACACCTTTCAAAGCTTATTTTGGGGACGTATCTTTTTAAATAATTTGGTCACGAAAAAAACGCCCAATATTTACGTCGTTAGACGCAATTTAGGTGGAGGTCATGGCACGCTCTAAGTCCCGCCCTCAGATCAGTGGCTTTGCCCATCACTACTGGACTGGCTTGGGTGCTCGACCGAACACGCCTACGTGCCTCTAGGGTCTCACTTTCGTGACATCCGGTGCGTCCAGTCTGGCGTCTGACACTGCCTGCTAGCCGTGCGAGCAAACGCGCGGCAGCCTCCGGCATCGTATGCTATTTCACCACCGTCTATTGTCGTCTGCAATGTCCGCGAGACGCGGACACGAAATGCGCGTCGGCGTCCGTTTTCGCCATCGCGTGTCTGCTATTCCGGTCCGTCTAAACACTTCTGCAAAGCTGAGATGACGCGACAATAAAAGCGGCGTTTTAGCGTTCCGTCATGCACGAGCTGCGGTCCAATACCAGCGTCTGTCAGCGTCTATTGATGTGCGGTAAAAAGCGACCGAGATATTTAAAAAGATCAACAAAAGTGATATCTAGTCCTTCTAGCTTTACTGTTCATAGTTTTTTCCCATGGCATCCGCAAGCAAGGTAAGTGAGCGCCATGACGCAGAATTAAAAGGGTTTACTACGGTTGATCGAACGCCATTTCTTCGAAGCACGTTTTAGAGAACGGTCACGTTTTATCGAAGCTCGGTTTAGAGAAACTCCGTTTGTCAAAAAGGAACGCTGTTTAAAAAAGCCTTCCCTGCTTCATCCGTGGATCAATGGGGCGCGTGTTAACCCCCCCCCCCCTCCCCCCCCCCCCTTTCACGTTTACGCCGCCTCGCGGCTGCAGTCTGCGGCTGCTCATTACAAAAATGTTAACTCACCTGAACCATCCGTACACGCCGCTTCGCGGCGGCCGAAATCTCTGAATGGAGGCTCATCGCCATTTTCTCTAAACTGGGTTTCTCTATAAAGGAATTCGATAAACTGTGGTCGGTAAATCGGCGTTCGCTAAATTGAGCTCTTCTAAACCGCACGCCTCCGGAATTAAAACGCGACGTAAAAATATTCGCTTTGCTAGGCCAAGGGCACTGCTAAATGTGAGAGATACTTGCCTTTCGAAGCGAAATGACGGAAACATACCTGGCATGATGCGAGCCGAACGCCCGACTTCCTCCAGCCAAAATGGCGCGCAAATTCTTACCTGAGTAGGCATCTTCTCGGTAATGAAACCATGGTTGCAGTCATGGCGGTTGCAATATTCACAGAGCAGCGGGGCCGCTTTTACGGAAACCAACATCTTGATTTGTAATCCACAACATAGTCGACGTGGGACGCTAGGATTAGGCCAGTCCCGATACAAAAACAAAGCACCCGCACAGCGCTTCCAAAGGCGCGTACTTGCAACAGTTGTTGACTACAAACCAGGACGGTAGAGATATTTTTCTAAACATCTCGTTGAGCGCAGGACGACTCGCACTCATACAAATAAATGAGGTTAACGAGCTACGCTGGTTGAGCGCACCGCAGACGCCGACGGCCATGTTGTTATCGGTTGAAACCGAAACGGAGAGAGAATCTCGGGATATCTTTGAAAACAATAAGGACTCTATCTAGATTTTTTGTTTCTCAAACATAAATAATAGTCGAATAAAATACTATTAAGGCACGGAGAAACAAATTTACAACCAACCTTTCACTCACCAATCATCTCTCCAGCCAATGAGAGAGGCAAGCACCTTGGAAGCACGGAGCGAGGCTTAGCGGGCTGCGAAATCCACATTCTGCACCTAAATTGCATCTAGCGGCGCAAATATCGCACAACTAAAACTAGTTTTTGTTGTAATTTTCTTTAAATACCTTACATTTAATTTTTTTTTGTGCAGTGTTTTTTTAAGTTGTGGCGCTGGGAACTCGAGATTTGATTTCTCGAACATTTGATTCCATTTCGTCTGGATCTGCGGGTGCTTTTAGAACTTTCTGCGTTTTCCCGCAAGAGCAGTTAAGGTGCGGTCACCGATATACTATATATTTCTGATTTCTTTTTTTTTTTTCTCATAGTGTGATACTCGTGCGCTTTTTACAAGATCAACCATACCAATATAGGCTAAACTTAGTCATCGTGCCCCCTAAAGTTAGTTTGTGTACCTACATCTCTTCCAATTGGTCATCTTGGCAGTGCGAACTTAAATAATAAAAAGTAATATAACTGAGAGGAGTCAAACCACTAGTTGTGCCCAAAAGCATAATATAATTTTGAATCTGAGTATGAAAGGGCATCTAAAAAAGGATTGTTTTTGTTCTACACAAACCCAAGGAAGTAGGCAGGAAATGCCGTCATGAACAAAAAATTGCAGTGGCCTAGCTCGGCTATGCCAGGATATACGTAGCGTGAGCTTAGGTTCAGCTGGTTATTCTTAGCTTTCCTGGTTGTCTAGGATTAGCTTGATTATCATGCTTACTGCTGCTTCAATGACACACACACGGTATACGCATTATGTGACTACTTCGGGATCCGATGAGTTAAGCTTCTCCGCTCTTCTGCGCCGCTGAGCAGCAATTTCGCTCTCCATCTCCATGCCTATACCACACTGGCAAACGCCCCGCTATATGAAAAACCCCCACTGATACCTCTGCGCATGCGCACAAAATGAGAGGCAGCGCTATCAAGCGGCTCCGGTGCAGCGTCAGACTTGACTACTGCGCAACGGAGGCGCACAGCTGGGCACGCGGTGGCGCCAGTGCGTCTGCCGCGGCTATGACGTCACTCCTCTGGAATGCGCAGACCACCGAGGCGGGCGCGGCGGTGGCGGAGCGCGCGGCGGCGGCGGCTCTGGCGCGCCACCTGTGCAGCCGCCTCGGTGGCTCCGAGGCGAGAACGCTGGCCTCCGTATCCCCATGTGGAGGGTTCGAATCCTGGCCGTGGTGCCCGCAATCTGACGGAGGCTTATTGCGGAGGAGGCGCCGTGTAACCGAGCTTTCGGTTGCACGTCAAAAGATCCCCAGGTGGCCCAAATTAATCTTCAGTCCTCCGCTGGGGCGTGCCAGATGCCCGTCGTTGGTTTGGCACGTAAAAACCCCCAAATTCGACTTTTTTGCGCCAGCTGTGCGCCGTGTGACGTCACTGCTCCTCGCGCATGCGCAGCACGGCTCTCCAGGAGCCACGCGAAACTGCTCAACCTCGGCCAGTGTAGCTCACGCTACAAAAATACTTTCTCAGTTTCTTCAGCTTTTGGGTACTTCGCAACTATTCGTCAAGTGTTAGAAAACTACAAAGGAGATAGTTGAAAACGGTGGTACATTGTCTACGCATCTTAAAACCAGAAGTACAAAAATGAAAAGCAACTCGCTGTATTCGTCACGCGAAATAGAAATTAATTTAATTATTGTTTGTTGTTGTTATCCAAACTGTACAAGTGAACGATCGCAATCAGGCAGGAGCGAAGAAATCCAGCTATGTTGGCTCTCGTTCCGTGGCGCTCTGCAACAGACTCCCACCGGAGTGAATTCCCCGAACTCGCGTTTGAGTTTATTGATTTCCCGTGGCCTATACCACTCGGCGTCGCAACTCCCAAAACGGCAGAAATAAAAATATAAAAAAGGCGACTTGATGGCGAAATTTTAGTCGCGACCTGTCTACGAATGTTCGTGCTAGTGTGGTCGTCTGAAGGACTCGCTTTTCTGTCTCCACACATATATGGAAAGACAGGAAAAAAGACCGGAGCCAACGAGTTAGCTTCCAAGTAACCGAGGGAGACGCTGTCGGCAGCCGGCCGTTATCACGTGAAACCAGACGGATGAATACCCATCCAGCGCATAGACGTAAAGAGAACGTGCCAAATGAACTCAGCTTTTCCAACGTCTGGTAGGAGACATCGCCGAATTGGGGCACAGTCTCGCGAAGATTGACTCTCCTTCCGCTCGTGCGCACGTTGAGACAGGGGCTTCGTTCAAGTCGCCTAGAAGTTTTCGTTTTGTTTATCGTTATCTATAGTTTCTTCCCATTACAGCGGGCGACAGATGGTGCTCGTACATACGGCCGATACACCTTGTTAAGCCTGGTTCACGTGGTCCGATTTTGCTTACGATTTCGCAACTGCGACTTTGAGCACCGCAACTTCCATCGCGCTGTTGTTGTTTGTTTTTTTTTTTCTCCCCGCAATAGCTATATCGCGACTGCGAAATCGCAAGTAAGTTCTCACAATGTAACTCAGGCATAAGCAGTCTTTTGTTTTTCCTTTTTTTTTTTGTACGCTGCAGTGATACATTTTGGCGACAGACGGACATGTTTGGCAACATATGTGGTACCGTAAAAGACTGCTCGGTCAGCCAAGAAGCTGTTTTTGTTTCGTCGGGGAAGACTATGTTCGCTTGTCGTTTTATACTCCCTTTCAGCTAAGGATAGACCGCAGCGGACGGTATGCGAGCCATCGGAACCAATCCGATGCTGTGCGAGACTCACGTGACTGTGGAAAGGGGCGCGGCGAAGCGCCTAGCTGGCCCGTAGTCAGTTGATGTTACGTTTACAACGCTGGATTAGATGGGGATGGCTCGTAGCTTCCACCGCAGTCCCTCGAACAGTTCAAGGGAGTATGCGTATAGTGATCAATGTCTTCAGAGAAACCAGACACAGACTCCCGGCAAGAAAGAAACGTAGTGCAGAAACAACAACAACACCAACAAGCAAACAAGTAAAAAAAATCATAATACAAGGGCCCTGAAAGGTATAAACGATAAATGTCGTAAAGGTGCCATCGCTGAGCAGAGAAACCGTGTAACCGCGAATGGCGCAACCCACGGTCTTTTCGGGAACGAGATGAAGTCACGTGACAGAGGCGCCGTTAAATGTGCCGTTCTTACCTGGTGTCCGGGCGTCCCCGGAGGCCTGTATAGGTGCACACTGTTCGCGCGAAGGTTATATATAGCACGGTCCTCAGCACGCGTGAAAGAAAACTGCAGCGTATCAAAGATATAAAAAAGGGCATTATATATATAGGGTGTCCCAAGTCACAAGGCTCAATCTGAAATGGACCGTAAAAATTGACGCCTGCACGTAACAATCTAAACTTTTCGTCAGAGGTGTATTTCACAGGTCGGGAGAGAGATAAGTTTTTTTATTATGGAGATGTTGGTATTCTTTAAATGACACCGTCTACTCCATAACGAGAAAGAGAGAGAAAATATATATGAGTGAAAGAAATCTTGTAAAATTAGAAACAGACGCTTCCTTTCTGCAAGAAAATTGAATCAAGAAACTCGCCAGGGTCAACGGCGGGTGGCGAGGCAGACAACCAAGTCGAGTTGCAGGGGGCGTTTGCTGCGCGTATTGATAGATGCCGTCGGGAGCAGCGTCGGAAGGTGCAGCCGACCAGCGAAAGAAAGCAGACGACACGCAGACGAAATCCCTTGGCTGCAAAAGCGCCATCGTTATACAGACGCGTTTCTTTTCCACTTTAGGTTTTGCTTTTATCGTCCGCATTTACTTTTGAACCAAAGGTACATTACAAAAATACTATGTTCAGTTTAATAAACCACAGTGGTCGCGAGCCGTCTCGATTAGGAGATAGTGCCACCTATCAATTCGAACGCCAAACGCGCCCCGCCACTCTACTCGGTCGTTTAAGTCATCACCCGCCGTTGACCCTGGCGAGTTTCTTCTCCCTAATTATAATACCCTATTTTGTTTACAGAAAGGGAGCTACGCTTTTTAGTTTTAAAAGAAAGAACCGACCTGTAAAATACACCTTTGACAAAAAGTTTAGATTTCTACGTGCAGGCGTCGATTTCGACGGTCCATTTTAGATCGAGCCTGGTGACTTGGTACACCCGATATATTGATGTTACGCTAGCTTGGCGATTATAATTATCCAAAACAAAAACTCGAAGATTTCGTCCGAATTCATCGAAGGGAGTTCTAGGGGACATGGCGACCTCACTGAAATGAAACGGTTCACAGAGAGGTCCTCCATTTTATTGCGCTTCATTAGCTCAAGATCACGCATAGATCAGACCACGTTCAACAACTTTTTTTTGCTAGATTTCATTTCGGCATGGCACACACGCGGGCACCCGCACCGCGCAGCGCTCATCGCCTGATCCGACGAATAAGCCACTCTTCCCCACATACGCAAACTGGACCGCAACGCTCGTGACGGGAGCGAGCGAGGCCGACCGCGACGCTGCGCTTGCCCCGCCGGGGTTATTTGCCTAAGCCCGACCGGGAACCCGATTCATTTGTCGACGACGAGCCTCCCCCCCCCCGCTTACGGCAACGAGGACCTCGAGCCCCGAACGACGTCCTTAGCGGCAAGGGACGTTGCCGTGACGGATCCCGCAGGCCCTGATTGCATCGCGAGGGGAGGGACGAAGAGACCACGCTCCGATTCTCCGAAACTCCCGACGGCGATTAGTGCTCGTTGTAGCGGAAGCTTAGCGTTGCCTTACTGCCCTGACGCAGACGTCTACTACTACGAGTCGTTCTGACTACCTCCCCTTTCCCTTTCCTTCTAACCTCGGCCGAGTTTTGCGGACAGTTGTTTACCGTTTCTGGCCAAGGTTGGGGTTAGCCTCGAATCAACGCGTCGGAGACGGAGAGCCCCCGCAGTTGATGACGGCGGTTGGGGGCCCATAGACCGATGCCACCCAGAAGACCAAGGCCTGCGAATAACGTCATTGTTGGTATTCTCACTCGCCATGAGACGCTGCAAGACGCGTCAACGGCGACGGTGACGCGAGCTACGTGACGCTACGTGAAGCCACTAGTGATGACGCTTAAAAAGGGGAGGAGAGGGGCCAGGGGGGGGGGGGGGGAGGGGGTAAGGGGCAGGCTTTCTATTTTAGGTGCAATTGCACATAGACACGCGAGGGAAAAAGGAAGCAACGTCAGGCGACTCAGGTGGCTTTTCAGGGCTGAGTAGAATGACGACATGTAAAGTCCTTCGTCCGCGAGACGTAAAAGGCGCAAAAATAAAGAAAATAAAAGGAAACCTTTTCTTGAAATGGGAAGTTCTTTTGTTATGTTTGTATTTACGTGTCGCCGTTACTATATTTATTTTTCTGTTGTTCCAACTCATAACGGACATTGTCCGTGATTATGTTGCACGACGGCGCATCGCGGGAACACATCAACTAAAGTTGCGCAGCTACGAAGTAATGTTCCTAAAGAAAAAATTAATTTTAAAGTATGTCTAACTAAGTGTGTTTTCTTTATGTTTATACATGCCCGAAGTTAGTCAGCAACAATGGGCGACTTGTCTCTCAGCTGTAGATGATAGGCTTAACCAGTGCAGTACAACCGCTGTCCTGGGGTCTTTAAAGGACAACTCCGCTCAATCGGGATAATGAAGGATTTCGCATTAAAAAACACTAGTAAAAGACACTACGTCATTCTCATCGCAAAAAATGGCATATATATAGTTAAATCTAATTTTAAACACGAGCAAAAATCGAAACCGAAACTTCCGCCCCGTCCGGCAACATTGGCCTCGGGCCGCCAAGAACATAGCAATGGTACGAGATGTCACGTGATCCTCTACGCAACGATGGACGGGATTGGGGCGGGCGAAGCTGGAAGCGGACAACCTAAACTAAATATCACTTTTCAGGCATAAACAACCGAAGCGCAGCTTATGTGCTTCCCAGCGGTACGTGCGATATCGATTGTCAAATTAGGTCTCTACCCAAACAGTCGGTGTTGAAACTAGAACCTTTAACTTTTCCGTCCGGTGCTTCGTCGTGTGAGCGCTTTCTCTCTCTCTGTTTACTAAGATCAATATTTATTGATCTCGGACAACTCAAACGCCTCCCACGATATAGCTACCGTAATGATCGGCGCTGCTAAATGGAGATCGCCGGGGAAATGGGCCGCTTAGAAGCCCTCCTGGATTGCTTTCTAAGAAAAAGAGCCGATGCGCCTCTGTTTCTTTGGTCGGTTTATAACTTTGTACGTCCCGATCTGGGCGCGAGAAACGTTTCCGAACGATTAGTCTTATAACTTCCGACTGCGCGAAATTCGACGTCAAGATTAAGTGTTGCCGTTTTCACCGACCGTTTTAAAGAAACTCGACGGAAACAACAGATTTGTGTTTATATCGGGCACGTTTGATAAAATGGCGTACTCTCTTCCGGTAATACCTGTCAAATCCAGAAATCAATACCTGCGCGCGAAAACGGTTGTTTGGAATGCTTTAGGAACATTTTGATTCAATATAGTAACGGATATGGTCTAAACACGTTTTTGTATATCATGTGTTTTTTTTTTCTCTCCGGTTATTTGTTTTATACACAAATAAATCTTGAACTAACACTAATTAAAAGGAAAAAGTTCATATTTTTTTAGTGTTTGCTTGGCGGAATTATTTACACTTCTTTCGCTTCATAACTCTTTTTTTATATTCATTAGTAGCTTATGAAACGCAGGTTCCGTCCCCGTTTTTGTTTCGCGATTTGTTCTTATAGATTTTTTTCGATTAATACCGCAATTTTATTGGCTACGGGGATATCATGCTCGAGGTATGCCATGCCATAAGTATACAGCGACCTATGCTAGCGCGAACCACAAGCGATCGCCGGTTATTTCTGTGTCCCCCTCACAACTGAAGATCTACCCCATCAAGATTTTTTTCTAGTCTGGCGGAATGAGCTCAACCGGAACAATAACTTAGGTGGGAAGAGTTGATGTTTGCCAATTAAATAACTGAGCAAAGCGCAAAAAAAACAAACAAAAAAACGCCGAGGTTTTGTTTGCGTTAATAGTGTCACGCAGCGTATATTCATAGGGGTTAGCTTGAGTGCGTGTCTAGTGTTTTAACATTCTTATTTCCAGGAATGTTTTTAAGCCGCGCGAGTTGAATTAAGCGAAGTGTACAATGTCAGAGTTTTCACCATGGAGTCCACGTGACAAGGTTGGGCAAACAAACATTCAGGACTCATAACAATGGCAGAATTAATAAAACAATCAGTCGTAACAAAAAAAACTCGGTTGCGTTTTAGTGATCGGTGGCGTCACGGTGCTATATGTCTACAAGAAAAAAACAAAAAAAAAACCGACAATAGTGAAGGTTTTTGGGTCTCACAGAGGATAGTACTAACATTACTTTCAGACGTATGCGGTGCGGGACACAATTAGCCGGAACCCCGAATTCGTACTGCTTAGACCTAAACTTGTGCAAGCTTGCTTTGAATCGATCGTTTAATTTTAGTATTCAAAATTTTTATTTTAAGACACTGGTGTTGCGCATTAGTTATGGGTGCAGTGGTACCACGACTACGTATTTATTTTGGTCGTAAAATGCCAAAGGTGTCTCTCCTATCTTGGCTACCCTTCGGCTGCTGGTAGTGTGTGTAATTAAAAGAACGAGCAAATAAATAAATAAATAAATAATTGAATAATTAATTAAACTCCGGCGTCTATTCAGTGTCTTAGACCTCTCTCATACGTTTAGTGTTGTTGGTTTTCTTTTTCTTTTTTCTTGACAAAAGTAACATTTCCAGTGACAAGTTAGTACACGTTTCACGTCACAGAGCACGGTGCGTGTTAGGCATTTGGGATGAGTCAGCCAGATCGCCATGCATGCGTGTGCCGTGCACGCTGAATCGAGTGTCCCCACTTCATCTAGGCGCTCTGTTTCTAGGAATCTTTTAGACGGTTGAATAAATATTTAGGTGTGTGTTAGGCCATTTACCCCCCCCCTCCCCCCCCCCTCCCTTCCTGTAGTTTGTCAACAAAAGCCTTGCCTACAGCTGCGCATCTGAAGACCTGCCCAACAACCTTATTTCTTCTCGAACAAATGATACTTTACGTGGAGGTGTTGGCACTGTATGCGCAGTACCACCTACTTTATCGCACTTGAATAAATATATACAGATGCATCTAGAGTAAAGCACTTAAGTTCCAGAATACCAAGAAGTGTTCTGCCTAACTGCTTATTTCCTGGGAGGGTTACGTTTCAAGCATGCTTCGCGGTGTGGCGTCCATGCCATGCACGGAGCGTCGTTCTTGGCCGAGACAAAAACAGCAGGCAAGAGGGTCGGATGTCCACAGGAAGTTCCCAATGAAGGGCCCCTCTGGCGAGACGGCCTTCGCCGCCCGCCCTCGAGGTGCGAGAGAGCCGGGCGTGCGAGGTTCAAGGTCGAGAAACCGTCAACACATTTGGACCTCTGACATGGCACTTCTTCTTCGACTCACGCCAACAACGCGCTGCCGCGTTTGACACCAGAGCTTACGTGTACACGCTCGCTGAATTAGTAGCGCCTCGACAACTAATGAGCCGTGAAATGTTGTTAGGGGCACGGGCGCTAGCGCGTGACTTAGCCGACACATGGTCTGTGAAGAGGCCATGAAACAGTTTAAGTTCGTCATATAATGCTCGGGATGAATCTTAACATTCAGAACTTACGAAACATGTTTCCGTTTTTGTTTTTTTTTTTTCCTTCGTGCACTTGCACTACAAAAAATAAAACGAAAAAGTCAAAAAGCTGATAGTGTCACTCCTTTCCACTCTCAGCCACGACAAGAAGTCATGTGAACTTGTTCGGAATATGCCGTCAATAGACCCTTTTGCTGGTTAAGGGGTATCCACACGAACGAGAACTCCGCGGACGGATATCGTGATGTCAGCAACCCGGAAAACTCCGTCCTTGGCTCCGCCGCCCACCTGCGGAGCTTTCGTGCTGACAGTACGAAGCCTCCGCGCCTCCGCCACAGGGGAGAACGGCGCCGCGAGGCGTCAAAAAAAAAAAAAAAAAAATGACGTATGTCTCACGTGATGCGCGATCCGCGGAGGAAAGTGGCGGATTTCTCCTTCATGTGGATGCCCCATTACAAACACGAATTGCCTCCTGCGTCCCAAGCGAGTTCCGGTCGCCCCGTCTTTGCAAGCCTGTCGAGCTGCGTATGACACCAGCGCTAGAAAGCATAAATGCTACGCGGACAACAAACTGGAGATTTAACGCGGGCCTTCGGCTTTACGATTTAACGTCTTTGAGGAGGCAAGTTAGTTTGCAAAAATATTCGAAAAATGTTATCAGATCTCGCGCTTCTTCGTTCTCTTGGCGTTCACCTGGAGAATTAGTGGTTGAACGTTTCATCGACATTTTTAAGCAGCGGTGTTAATGTTGGGGTTGTCACGAACCGGCCGAGGTTCGAGTTCAACCACGTTCGACTTTTTCGAACTTTTAGTGGAAAGTTCGACGACCCTTGTATTGAGGTTCGAATCGTGTGCGCATCCGCGACAGGCTGGCCAGTTGGCTTCGGATTGGACGGTGATGGCTAAGGGATACATTAAGGGCAGCGCTGATTGGTTATCTCAGTTAATACAGTACAGCGAAATTAAGTTATTACCTTTTTCAGTGATTAGAATTAGTTTCTATTAATTGCAACTGTTCATAAAATTAAAATAGCCCTTTGCATAAAAACATTATTTCCAAACCTAGACATGTTTGTATCAAGGTCTGGTCATACTGTCCACAAAGTCGAACCGGTCGAATCTGGTCAAAAAGGTCGAAGGTTCGTTGATCGGTTCGACCCTTCCAACCCCGAAGGTTCGACCTAAAAATCCGGTTCGACAGAAGTTCGCGACACCCTAGTTAAGGTTGGATTTGTTCATTTTTTTTTTTATGAACCGGAAGTTCTCTGGGACGTCAAAGACTGGACCACCCTCTGGTGGCGTTTGCCTCGAAAATGATCTATGGTCGTAAAGCCACGCGCTGGGGTAGGCAATGCGCGGGGCACACCGGGTGCTCCAGATATTGCTGAGTGGCTATTAGCGGCGAGATGTTTTGGTGGCGCCCTCCTATGGTTCCCCCTTGTGACGTCATTACCTTGCAAACAACAAGTTCGATGGTGTTTGTAAATAGCACGGTGGAAGCTTGAAATCATTGCGCTCTCAGAGGAACACTGCCAACACCGTGAAAATTAAAGTTCTTCCATTCCTCTTATTTTCGTCGATGATAATCCCCTTTCCGACGTCATAGTCGGCGTTCGGCCAATCGTGGAAGGCCGACCACAGCGACGCTTTCGGTCGCGCACGGGGCTAATTCCCGCCACTCTAGCGATTCAACACGAGCCCCACTCCAGTGGCCGCCATGACCTTGATTGTCGAAAATAATCTCTGGAGAAGGGGAACAAGGGGTAAAAAGGACAAACACAAACCTCGAAACATAGCTATGTGAATGGTGCGCGACCGCAAAAATCCACCTGGTCCCGGTATCGAACCAGGGATCTCTACATTTCTCATAGAGCGTTCTACCAACTGAGCTAACCACGAGTTAGAAGTCAGTAGAGCAAACGGGTTTTATCAGCTGCCACGTGTCTAACACCAACAAGGGTGAACGGCCTGCATGTTACGGTTATGGTGATAATGCAATTAATACAAAAGTGCAAGCAATACAATGGAGAGGTCCCTGGTTCGATACCGACCAGGCGGATTTTTCGGTCGCGCATCAGTCACCTAGCAGTGTTTGTAAATTTGTGTTTGTCTTGTCCCCCTCGTGTAGTGCCTGCTAAATGGACGCAAGGACACTCTTTTAGTGTCGACTGGTGTAGGACCCGGGCGGACTTACTGTCCCGAGGGCGTTTGCATATATCGAGTCAACAGCTTCTCGTGTCCTTGTGACTATAACTAAGGTAACCCTTCCATCGATCAGAGCGATCGGCTCTTCTGGGGCACGGTATGCGAGCATGAGTCATTCTTTATGTAGATGCGGCACGTCAAAAACATTATTTTCATTTTTATTTTTTTGCCGAGCGGTATTTATTTTAGAATTAACGCAAAAAATTGGGAGAATGATATCACTTTCTTAATATCAGAATAAACGAATTGATACTTTGTTTATCTGAAAACGTTTCATGGCAGATTCCACTGGTCGTTTTGGAGCGCGCCGGGATCAGTAGACAACATCCGAGATGGAGCACGCAATCTGAACGGAGTCGCTCCGCTTCCGGATCCCCAATGGAACATGACCACTCCTCTCCGGGATCGGCGGATGCCCTCCCGTCATTCACCTTCCCGGGAACTCGTTCCCGCGGTCACGGATCTCGAAGCACGTGTTTTTGCAATCGCGGTGCTAACAACACGTGTACAACGTACGAGCGAAGTTAATCATGATGTGAAAGAAGCGTGTTAATAAGCGATGTGCATCAGCGTAACTCCCTTGCCTCTTCATCGGAATACTCGTGAACGGTGTCCAAGTGCTTCTCGATTTTCGGCCTCTTCTGCGGAGGTCCCGAAAGGCAGTCGAATTCATGCGGGACATGCAACCAATCCTCGTCGTCGCTGCCACTCGAGCCGCTGCTGCTGGAGAAGCCGCTCGAGCAGCTTGACGACGACCTGTCATCAAGCAGCAGCAGCAGTAAAGCGGGCGGCACCGGCGGCACTTCGCGAGCGGCCATGACGTGTTCTTCCGGGGCGAGATGCCCGGCGAGAAATGAAGTCACGTGCGCGCGTCGAGGGCTGGCCAGGCTGGCTTTCGGTCGAATCTGCCTAAATCGGCGGAGCGACTCTTCTCGGATCCGGATCGAGATCTGGAGTGGGAGCTGGTCGAAAACGACGAGTGGAACACGTCCGTCTCGATCCCGATGGCCCAGTGAAACAGGCGCGCTCCAGGAAAGTCGATCCCGGCGCGCTCCAAAACGACCAATGGAATTCGCCATAAAGATTTCTTAAGACCGGGACACACTGATTATACACCGTACAAAAGACAGTCTGCATACAGATTCGACCGCGAATCACCGCGAGATTCGTGCTTCGAATGCCGCGTAGCAATGATGTCAAGGAGAAACTTGGCAGGCGGCATTCGAACCAGGGATATATTTCGGTGTCTCGTGTTTGCAGACTGTCCTTTGTATGATGTATGAGAAGTGTGAATCCGGCTTTACGTGCACGTTTGTATCGAGATTGCGGGCTTGAAACTTGAGATGACTTAGTGTAACGTCTTTGTCATGATGTTATTCGCGGCGTGAAGCTCGCCTCGGGGCGCTTTTGTTTTCCTCACTCTGGGCAGTGTACGTACTATCCACGCGGCTATGTTTTAATTTCCATGGTGCATAAAAGCTTGGCATTGCACGTGCTTGCACCAGCAGAGGAAGCTAAAGTCTTCTGACTCTGGGTTGTGGAAAAAAAATTCTCGCCGCGAATATGGCGTCTATGATTCGAGCCGTGTTGTTTCGCTTTCACGGGGAAGCAAAAGCAGACGTCATAAGCAAGCTAGCTCTCTCCCTCTCTCTATGCATGTCGTTCTTCTGCGACTCAGATATTGTTCATATGCCTCACAATTATTATATATATACGTATAGTATACATAAAAGATTTCCCGCAAAGCTTTGGGTACCTTGTGACTAACGTATCGTAACCAAACGCATCACCCATTCCAGAATGAGCGCCACGACGATGCACAAGACTACAGCGTATGACGCCCCAAGTTCTAATCTCCCACAGCCAGCCTTGCGAAAAAAAAATGGAAAAAGAAAGAACCGTACGTTTTGGAAGAGCGCTGACCAAGAAAAGGCGCCTTGGAACATGCTCCCGCGTGTGTCGTTTCTTCGAATTTCCCCAAACGCCAAGTGGACGCAATTCAAATGCGGCGGAATAAAAAATGAGAGAGAAAGAGAGAGAGAGAGAGAGAGAACGAAATAAAGAGAGAGAGAGAGAGGAAGAGAGAAAGAGAGATCGTGGTCGCCTTCACCTCCGCTAACTGAGCAACGAGGCGCTCTATCTTTTGAGCAGAAAGTTTCAGCGGTTCTAAGCACGGTGCTCATTCTGCTCCCCAAAACTGCATGAAACGATAAAAGCAAAAAAAAAAAAAAAGACTGTTTTGTACAGCGAGATCAAACTCTCGGAACACGAGCTCTTTTTTTTTTTCCCCGAAATGGAGGCCTCCATTCCGTTTCGCCGTGTGCGCTGAGCGTGTTTCGCGAGCCTTTTAACTTGCGAGTGCGTCTGACGCCGAGTAAGGCACGGTTCTCAACGAACGTTGCCACACGAGGTCTAAGGCGGGCCGTAGAACGTTCATTCTGTTCGGCGGAGAAAGCGCGTCCCTAAGTTTTTTTTTTTTTTTTCGTTTCCCTCTTTTTAAATCGATTCGGTATTTCCTCCGCGTACATGAGAAATGGTTCGGAAGAAGGAGAAAGTTGCGGACCCAGACTGCTTTATGTGCCTTTTCTCCCTGACGCCAAAAAGTATGCGTCTCTCCTCACATACGCCAAACTTCTGAGGCACTTATTGCGACTAAAAGGGTCTCGAATATTGACGAAGTTTGCGAACATGGTTCTGCAAACATCGGTTGACGCGTTTCTCAACAGGATCCGTCACCTGTTGTCGAACATGTTTGATAGTGACACTAAACTGGCGCAAAGAACTTTCTGACGTGCACTCAAGGTCGGAGGTGATTTTATATCTGCCTCATAAGGACGTAGTCATACTATGCAAACTTCGGTGCCCCCACCAATACAAAGAATTCCCACCCCTGCCCGTTTCGATCTGGATGAGCATCGTACCGGCGTGCGGTCGTGTTTCATACTGCATGGTGAGCGTTAAAGACCCCAGGCTAGCGGTTGTCCTGCACTGGCTACATTTCTCATCTACACTTGAGACACCAGGCACCCAATGGGGCTGACTAACTTCCGGTTCTAAGAACATACACACAACATTATCATTACTTTATTCAAAGTTAAAAGCCGATAGGCAAAAAGCCAAACGTTTAGCCACTTCACGAAAAATGCAAGTTTGCAACGTGTCAGTGAGTAAACTTCAGTTTAACCTTTGAAACAAAACGGTACTCCGTCGTTAAGGTCAAATCCTGAGAATCGAATAGCTAGGCGCGCACACGAATACTCTTGCGTCAGCTCTTCCGCATAACTTCTAATCAAAGAAAGAAAAGAGAAAAATGAAGAAACGACTCGCGCGTACTTTTTGTACACCTACAAAGCCATGTTGAGTACCTTTATGTGTGGTTTTATGACCTTGCTCTATTTCCCCATTATTGCACGCTCGTGGTGTTCGCCATTGGCTTTCTTTCTTTTTTATGCAGTGGGGGAGTAGTACGTGTTGGGCCAAGCTAATGGGTGTCGCGAACGACGTTTTTCTAACAGACTCCTTTTTTCTTTATTGTGTACAACTGCTCGACGTTGTCTTCCTAGGTGCGACGTCGCCCGGCAATGTATTGGCGACTTCAGCACAATCGATGGGCACCTAGCTGCTAGAACAGAGAGCTGTGGCAGCAGGTGCGCTCGCCAGCCTTCTCGAGCAAAATCGGATATTCACGGCGCCTAGTGGTCTAAAGACAAAGCCGGCAAAGTAGGTTACAAAACACGTGATAAAAATCACCAATACCGTCGCCACTCCTAACCAACGTCCCTTGGAAGCCATCGCCGGACCAGATGGATATGCCGCCTCCCGGGTCCCGCCTCGCCAAGTTCTTCGCCGTTCCAGCGCCCGGACGAGAGCCGCATTCAAACTTCTTCATTTTCGAAATTAGCAACTCGTTGTTTTTTTTTTTTTCTTGATAAGGCACACTTCCCCGAGCCTGGCTCGCCTCCCGCTCATCCACCTGCCTCCCAACCCCCGTTGGTGTTTAATTTCAACCTTTCTTTCTACCCATATCTAACTTTTGGTTTCGCAATTGAATGCCACTGGTCTTTCTGTCTCTCTCTCTCTCTCTGTCTGTCTCTCTCTCTCTATTTCTCCATCTCTCTCTTTCGCCACCTTTCTCATACATCCGATAAAGAGCCCACAGATTGCAGAGCTAGAGTTTCCAAATGCTTAGTCGGGGTCACGTGATTTATGGGTCGCGTTTGCAGGACGAGCTGCGTGGAGGTGTCAAAAGCGTCTATCGTCTGCAAGCGTCTCTGGCTTTCCCTTTGATTTCTTCCTCCCCACGCGACCACGCACCACGTGCGCACTTGCGAACAATCGCCGCAAGAGGCGTCCGCCATTAAATGTAGCCCCCCCCCCCCCCCCCCCCATTTCCCCCTGGTTTGAAATGAACCCTCTCTTCTATCTAGGCTCTCAAACTTCCTACCTTCTCCTCCTCTGAATCTAATTCTGCATCTTGCCCTCTCGTTCCCTGCCCTACGCGCGAACAAATAAAAATTCTCCCGCGCACCTTATTATGATTCCAGGAACCGGCCAAATGAAAGAGCTCAGGGAACGTGACCATGACGCAGTTGGTAAAAGGCAATGTGGAGGTTTACGTTCACTTTGGGCTCGGATACCGTCGGTCAGGGTGGAAGCGGTGGTCTGAAAATACTAATATCGGCACGACTGTTCAGGAACGTTTCGAGACAGAAAAACATCTTATTGGTCGCTCCGCAGCCAATGAGACTACAAGACCGGCCGATGCGAACACCAATGAACCAATCACGAGGCAAAGGGGCGGGAACATTATAAGCCACGCCCGGCATTTCTTTGACTGCCGGTGAATGTACCGTCGTCGTTACGAGGTCATTATAAATGCGCTCTAGACGACAAAGCACCTCGAAATCATATCATTGCGATTAACGAAGAAAACTCGCTGATTGGCGTGCCCGAAAACCATGTTAGACCCAAAGGTGAAATCGTGCGATGAGAAACTGAACACCGACATTTTACGTACCCCGTCTTCTCGGTATACGTGTCACGTTGCACACTTCATTAATTTTCATTTCTAAACTTGTTTTCGACATCGACGTTCTTGTAGCTCTCTACCTTCCCTTGATTGCGGTTGTTTGCTCTCGAGGTGCCCCGAGAAAAAGTAGACGCATGGAGATTTATTTAGAGCGTGTGCCATCGGGCAAAAGTTCCTGCTGCGGTCGATCTTTGATCTTGGCTCACAGCTAGCTTTCGTGAGCGTATACATTATTATTTTCGATATCCGGTGAAGCTCCCTATCGTTGTTTCGTTTTGTTTTAGCCGCGACAGCAGGATGTTTCCCACGTATACGAAGATCGCTTCAAAGTTGATCGAGTCAGGTAAATTGGTAGTTAGATGCTTTGAAAGTGTGAAGTCGGTGTGCCCTCGTATGGCGACACTGGTTCACGCCGTAGAGGCGAAATCTATTCAGCGGACAATGACTGCGAGTCCGGGGTCTTTAACGTGCATCGTACATGGTCACGCGCTAATAAGATGCTCATCTAGATTTAAAGGGGAAGGTGCAGGGGTCGAATCCGGGATGACCCGGGTTTAGCACGAGCCTTCACGCTCAATGTAGCGCAGCGCGTAAACATTTTGCAGCGAGCTAACCCGAATCTCGCGCCCCTTTCACTCGTCAAAAAGTTTGTAAGTTGCGGACGTGAACGTTTCCGCAGTAATTGGGCAATGTTCTTGGCCGCACGGCACCAAAAATACCGGACGCCAAAACAAAACAAAAAAGCACTATAATCGCTTTTCTTATATTTACCCGTGTTACCACCGAGCTCAAGTCGCCAACTGAAAGGAAATATCTCCAGTGCAAGCGACAATCTCCAGAATTTCCGCATGACACGAAAGCTCTTCGACCTCATTCAATTTCCATCTCTGAGAACATAACCCGACGACGCTCGCTGCCGAAAATGCGGGGGCCAAACACGCCCCCCCCCCCCCCCCCCCCCCGCCGGGAAAGCCACTGCGGGTAGACAGTTGAAAGAGGAGAAGGACGTCCGCACTGCATCCACCCGCTGCCCGCGAACGGAATGCAGCGCCTCCATTCCCCGCGGATACCAATACCTGCAACCGAGTCTTGAGGAGCCAGAAATTCGATAAGTTGTAGACTGCGACGTAGGCGGTTGTCTGCATTGCAGTCCCTCTCAGGCGACGCGTCGTCATCCCTGTATTGATCAGCGCATCTAGGATGTCCCAGTCTCACCGTGAACCGCTTGCGAAAATTCCTGACACTTAAAAATCTGTACGTGCCTCCGCAGCCTAAAGCTTTGGATAACGCTGTTGCTTCTAGTGCTATGAGCCCGCGCCTGAAGCTATGCAAGCTCTTGACTCTACATAATGCTGGTGCTTGTGCTTTCCCGCACAACGCGCGTTGAAGACGAGAAGCTCGAAGAAAGCAGAGGCAAGCCACACCGGGATGTCGGCCTGCCTTTGAGGAATGGCGATACTGGTTCGAGCTGTACTTAAGAACTTTAAATAGCAAACCTTTCTCTTATTTTGGGATTTTTGAACGTGCATCGTGAAGTTGATGAGTGAATGCAGAATGGCACAACTTCCGTTTTGTGTTGAGCGTTCTAGGGGTTTGGCTCTAACTTACAGAGTTGCTGTCACCATGTGAGCGTACCGCGCGCTGTTTGATTGCTCTGCCATGGGGGCCGTATCTCATTTGCGACAACGCGTCATCATTTTTGGCTCAGGAACACTCCATTATGCGGCTCCTTGGCGGCGCTTGTACTCCCGATGAGATCTAACCAGAGGGGGCGCTATGTTCAGCTTCTCAAAACCTTGCTGTGTGTATGTTTATACAGCCGGAAGTTAGTCCGCCTCAGTGGGTGTCTGGTGTGTCACCTGTAGATGAGCAATTTAGCCAGTGCGGTACACCCGCTAGCCTGGGGTTTTAACCTGCACCACTCAGTAGTGATACACGACCGCACACCGGTACGGTGATCATCCAGATCGCAACGGGCAGGGGTGGGGATTGGACAGAAGATCCCTGGGGTCTATAGCGCGAGCTTATGCTCCACGAGCTCCGAGCTGGTGTGCGCTATAACCCATTCGGCCACCGATCTTCAGCTTCTTTTTAAAACTCCTCGATGTGTTTGACTTTACGTCTTTTCCCCAGAGCTCTGTATTTAACAACGTTATTAGATTAGCTCAGCTACGGAACTGCTTGCAAACTCTACTTGTACAAGCACCCCTCCTACTCCCCCCCCCCCCCCCCCCCCCCCCCCCCCAATCTGTCCCCACGGATCGCTTCTCGTCGTTGGACGCGCCGGACGGCTACTATGGTGACTGTAGTGTATTCTATGGAATACGTACGTTTCAATGCACAGCATCTAGATGGCGTTCCACCGTACTGGCATAGAACACAGTTATGAAACGAAAATCTAGATGGCGCTTCAAATGGTATTCACACGAAGGAGAAATCCGCCCCTTTCCTCCGCGAAGCGCGCATCACGTGCGACATACGTCATCCTTTTTTGACGCCTCACGCCGCCGTTCTCCTCTGTGGCGGAGGAGCTGAGGCTTCGTACTCTTAGCACGAAAGCTCCGCATGTGGGCGGCGGAGCCGAGGACGGAGTTTCCTTGGGGGTTGACGTCACGACATCCGTCCGCGGAGTTCTCCTTCGTGTGGATACCCCTTGGTATCCACACGAAGGAGAACTCCTCGGACGGATGTCGTGACGTCAACAACCCGGGACACTCCGTCCTCGGCTGCGCCGCCCACCTGCGGAGCATTCGTGCTGACAGCACGAAGCCTCCGCGCCTCCGCCACGGAGGAGAACGGCGCCGCGAGGCGTCAAAAAGGGATGACGTATGTCTTACGTGATGCGCGCTCCGCGGAGGAAAGGGGCGGATTTCTCCTTCGTGTGGATACCGACTATCCACACGAAGGAGAAATCCTTCGTGTGGATACCCCCACCAACACAAGGCAAGTGCACTGGATTCTTCACTACTTCTTTCTCAATTGAGAGCAGGGCAGAGGATTTTTGACTCGCGCTCAGTCGAGAAAGATAAAGTAAGATAATCCACGGTTCGTGCTACGTGGGCCGAGCTCTTCTTCAAAACACGAGAAAATCATTTATGTTGTTGTTGTCTTCCCCATCGCTGTACTTCTTAATTTAGTCACTAGGGGCGCCACTGTTGGACCTCCTTCTCAATCATTTCATATCAAGCGCTTTATCGAGTCGCCCTTTAGCTTGTGACATGTTAAAAGCTGGACTCCATGGAGCGACAAAGGCGTCGAGTGTCTCCCGGCGGCGTTCGCTGTGCGTGTGGCGTGAGAACAGGGACTATTGCGCCGCGCATTGAGCAAACGCGCCGTCGGGCGAAGTTCGTCGGTTGTTCGACTCATATTCGCTCCACGGAGTCCAACTTAAAGGGTAAATGTAACAATTTTTCGTACTTCCGGTATATGCCGTTTATAATTATTCTTTCACATTCATAACTTATGAAACACACGTTAGACTTTGTCTCCATGCAATGGCAGTCGCAAAAAAAAAAAAAATAATAATCGAGAAACACAAGCATCGTTTACCCGCTCAACCCACTCAACTCGCAGCCGGAACGTGTGACCACGGGACCTGGAGCCGATTATGGGCCGCCAATGTTTGTCATAGCCAGGCACTGGGGTTGTCAAAGCAGAGGGCACGCTCTGAGTTTCATATAGACGCTTTTAGGCAGCTCTGCATGGGCGCCGCCATAACCGACCTTCAGTTTTTGTTTCCTCTTATTCCGTTTACTTCACTTCATGTTTTTTTTTGTTTTTGCCTTGTTCAACTATGTTACTTTTATGTGTTAACCGCCCACTCCCCTCTGTAATGCCTTCGGGCCCTGAGGGAATAATAAATAAATGAAATGAAAGAGAGTTGATTGCCATTTTAGATTCTACTGTGTTCCTCTCCCCAACATAGGCCCTTGTGGAGGCTCGTCAACGCCCGCTTTATTGGCTCGGCCTCTCGGTAAGACAAGACAAGGTCGGCAATGGCGGCTCAATCTGGCGCGTGTTTAAAGCGTCTATATTGTTAAGGTTCGGCTATTAGCTAATTTCTCTCCTCGCAGCGATTAGGCACGGGCCGCTGCCCGAATGCATGCAGAGGTATCGATTGTCACGAGCCCAAATCGAATGCCTACGCGGCGCTCTTGTTCACTCAATGAGCCGCATTTGAATATCGCCACGGCGGGGATCGCAAAGCTTGATGAAGAAATCTTGGGGATCGCATTGTTAACAGCACCAACAATGGGATTCCGACAACATCGTCATCAAATTTTTCAATGCAGAGACTGAAAGGAAACGACCGCTTTTATCCTTGAAATTACGCGGCGACAAAGAGGATCCTTTCAGTGGCGTTGCGTGCGAGTGGGTCCCACTAGTGAGTCCACTTGTGCAAAGTGAGAAACATTCATACCCAATATCGTTGCACAGCCCCCCTAAGACTGCTTGAAAAGTTTAAGCAGGTGCAACTCTCTAAGAAATGTAAAGTTTTTTTGTTTTGTTTTTTACGGAAATATTAAATTTTGAGAGAAAATTATCCTCTCTGGGATTTTCTTTTTTTTTTTTTTGTAACGATACCATAACGAAAACTGAGTTACGAAAGAAGAAAGCCGGTTTGAGAGCACTGGAGCGTGAAATTGGACGTTAGGGGCTAAATATGCCCTACACCGAAATTCAATCTCTGCCTATAGTCGATGCTCGAAATCATTTTCCGCGAAAGAGCCCGGCCTTAAGTTTTTCCAAACTCTGCCTCGAGGAGTCAAGTTTCGACGTCGAAAACTTTGTACCGCGTCTACCCCTGCGGGAAGCGTAGCGTGAAGTTCCTGGCTGATACGGTCCTGGTTATTTATTGCCGTACGGCGGGAAAGACGGAGCCTCATTTTTTTCGGGATTCCGCAAGGAGGGCCTCTTATCTTACACGACAAACACGTCGATTCGTTCGTACCAGCCACCGGTGCCAAGGTGCCTACGAGATGCGGCACAACACTGATAACCGAGATAAGGAACGTGATTTAACCACTCCAGTTATAAACTGCATTGAAAAAAAAAAAAAACTCAGATAATGAACACTTAAATAGAACAACCAAACGTAATAAAGAACAGACTCTTGTTGGTACATTGCCAGCTTCTAGATATCCGTGCTTATTCGACATGTCTGATTGCGTGCGTTGCAGAAGTGAGTCACATCTAACCAGTCGATCTCGTCGAGGTCCTACGGGGTGAATAGTGTTTGCTCTATGACTTTTTATATATTTGAGGCACGACCGCGGATCGTGCCATTGGTGCCTCGTGGCGACTTCACAACCCTGAATTGACCCCTAGGGAAGTACGGAGACTGGGATCTTAGCTTGCTATTCGAAAGAGGTTGTGAACATCGACACCCGATAACGTGTGATTTATGAACGAGCATGTGGCGTAATGCCCACGAATATTTCCACAACTCTCGTTCGAACAACGAATATTTAATTTTAGATATACTATTCAATACGAAGGCGTATTTCTATTTCCTACCCCAAGCAAAACCGGTATATCTTTCTTGGGGTGTTGTTCAAATTGAATTATGAAACCGGATATCGAACTAGACTATGCATACCAGAAACAGCTAGATTGTTAGATAATTAAAACGATACTATTCCTGAATAGTGGAAGCTTAACTGAATCACTGCCAAGTGCTAATCAAACTGCAAGGTTTTAAATTGAACTTTTATTTGGATAATTGCACAGGGTTCCCGCACATCGTGCGTTTGAGTGGGAAATGAAACGGTACGCGCGCAACCATAACTAGCTTTACTGTATACACAAAAGATAAAGTAAACTTGGCCATCCAGAAAGAGCTATAACATTAAAAACATGACGCAAGAGAGGAAATTCACAACTTTGAAATGAACACTATAAAAACAATATAGAATATGAACCAATGACACGTTATTGCTCTTTAGTCAGTCATAACATAAGCCGCTTACTCGGCTTTGATGGCCCGTTTATCCGCCCTGTTTACATCCCATAGAAAGTCTGTCAGGAGGCCACAGACAGCACCAACAGGCTCTTCGTTGGGAATTTCTTATCGGTGACGCTTGTCATCAATATGATTAAAGCTACCGCAGAAAAAAAAAAACTAATTGACACACGCCTTATTATATGCACAAAACTAAGGCTTTTTTTTTTCACCCTACCTTTTATTGCAGCAGAAAAAAAAAATATGGTACCCTTTTGCAGCAATTATGCTGCATTTTGCGTCTTACGGAACATTATAGAAAGTTATCCATTTAAGGAAGTTTTCTGTCTTAAATAATAATGAAGGAGCCGCCTGCATTTTAGAGCGGTCAACATCTTCATTTTTGTTTAAATCCAACATAAAAAAAAAAAAAAATAAAATAGTATCCCAGCTTATGCGAATCATAACTTCACCAATAGAGTTCGGGAGATAAGATATACTGTAAACGACTTAATTTTCGCGAGGACCTAATTTTCGCAAATTTCGCGAATTGCCTAATTTCGCCAAAAATAGGCCCCGCCAACAATTCCCATAAAACGTAAACCCATTGGATTTTATATTGAGATCCTTCCGCGTCGCAAAAAATAGAACCCGTGAATTATTCAAAAACTTCAGCTTTGACCTAAATCGCGAAATATTGAGCCCAAGAAAAATAAGTCGTTTAGAGTATATGCATATGTTTTTTTTTTCCTTTTCCCTTCGACTAACAATTTTTTTGTGTGATATTAGTGCTTGGTTCTTGTTATTCGAAGTAGAGCTGTTCTTTTTTGGAAAATCTGAACGCCCCCCCCCCCTTTCCTTTTGCGGTTCTCGTACGGCGCTCGCTCAAAGGAACCGTTTCACTAGAAAATTTAAAAGGCGCAAAATGACCGTTTTTGTCGGGGGCATGTTTTAGCCGAAATAATAATGCTAATAAAACATAGCACCTGCAAAAAAAAAAAAAAAAATATATATATATATATATATGTGTATATATATATATATATATATATATATATATATATATATATATATATATATATATATATATATATATATATATATATATATATATATATATATATATATGTATATATATAACAGTCTCACAAACAGCAACATTTGACATCATACCTTAACTCCTGAGGGTGTTCTTGGTATTTCTGGCATTAGCCGTAAAAGGGATGTTTGCCTCCCCAACCCCCCCCCCCCCCCCCCCCATACAGACACACAGAGAAACAAAAAAGAGAGAGAAAAAGAAAAACTGGATTATTACTTAATGAAATGTAATTAATTCCTAAAAGAATCCATTAGCGGGCACTAGTGCTTCCTCCGATCGGAAGATTTTCCAGACTTCTGGGCGCTGTTGTAGAGCAAATCTCATTTGACCGTTTGTTTTGGTCGGTTCTCTGTTTTCGTTAGGCTCGATTGCGGGGTAGCGAGACGGGACGGGGTAGCTACGTAAATGCGTCTTTGCCCTCCGCACGCGTTGGATCCGGTTGTTTGTCCGTCTAAGTCGTCCACTGAGATCGCCCTACAATTAAGTTAGCGAGGAACGAACAGAATGCTCGTGATCGCGGCCGCTGAGAAAACACTCGGCAATCTGTACTCCCATGCTCGCGACACGGAGAAACCATTGCCGCTTCACGTGTCAAACTACAAAATCAGACGAATTCTACGTCGGAGATAATATATCAAACCTTCTTTAAGTAGAGATGGCCTAATGGATTTCACGTTTCAGTAGTCTGATTTCGCGTCTATACACGAACTCAACTCTGTGACGTCACGGCGCGGTGGTGGCGTGTCGGTCGCACTTCCGGTCTGGGGCTGTGGGCAGACGTCTCCATGCCAGACGTGTATTCCGTTGTTTTGAAAGGAACCAGACAATAACCTGCATTCTCGTCAAAACGCCGCGACTGGGGCCGTACCAAAAGTGTCGAGAAAGGTTTGAAGGTCAGTTTTCACGTGCTCGGTTCGTCCGAGAATCTGAATATGTGCCGTGAAAAGGGAAAAGCCGACGCCGTCGGACAACGATTGCTTGGGCGGGAAGCACTTTGGGTTGAATTCACGGATACTTGTGGTCATCAGATTTACTTGTTTTGTTCGAACATGAACGCCAGAAAACCGTCAAGTTGTGCGGACCACCTGCGGACTACGTTCAGTGCGTCTTCAAGTTCAAACGGCCGCCTGATCGTTCGAACTGTCAGTCTGCTTTTTCAAACGTTTCTGCTTGTCGTCTGCTCTCTTAAGACGACGCCGGCCCGTAGACCAACTTTTGGCCTGGTACTTGCGATAAGAAGTAAGTGCAGGCTTCAAAAGACTTAAATTTGAAGGTTGGTAAGTAGGCTCGTTGTAAACAGTAGATACAAGGAGATGTTGATCATTGTTACCAGTGACCATCACCGACTTGTTATGCCTAATTCACTTGGTCCGATTCTGCTTGCGATTTTCAGTATCGACGTCGACCATCTCAGCTACGGTTCACGCTTTTGCAGCCCGAGCGGCGTCGCGACTGAAAGTTGCGAGCGAAATCTCATCATGCGAATCAAGCTTTTAGCGTACATACTGTCGGCGTCCACGCGGAATGAATCGCCACATGTCACATTATTCACAGCAAAGTTTTGCGGTGTAACGAGCCTCGGTAATTTCGCAGACGCCGCTCAAGATAGTCAGACATCCTCAGGAAGACGTAGAATCAACAATTCGAACGCGAAAAAAGGGCATGGGAACTAACACCGACGCCGACAGCATCGCATTTCAATGGTTTGTTTATGGGCGACGGCGAGCTTCCTGCCCACACCCCCATCGCGCATGCGCGGCGCCGGTGGCGTCCGCTAGGGGCGCTCCGGTTTGTTTGTAAACATGAGTTGGTGTATAATGACATGTCAACTTATGAATGAACAGGCTCCACTCTAAGAGATCTAAAGCGTCTCCTTTCCCGCAAAGCACGTGGGAGAGAGCCACTCACGGTAATATACGGAGGGAGCTTGGCCAATAACGAGGCTGAAATAAATTTAGTTTGTTCACCTACATATTTGTATATATGTATAGTTGAACAAACAAAAACATTCTGCGTTGCCCGCAAATGGAGCGTAACGCGCGCAATTTTCACTGGCACACACGCTGAACCGAAACGGCGGAAGCGTATCGAGCCATGGAACGGAACCAGCTCTCATCCCCCTCATTCTCTTTCTTTCTCTCTCTCTCTCTCTTCGCTTTGTGGTGACGGCGGTGCGCCTCCAAGCACTTCCGGAACTCCAACAATGGTGACGAACCATCGGTTACGCACTGCCGCGCCTTCCCCTCGCTCGTCGCAAAACAAATTCGTTGGTTCATATCCAGTAGTCTCTTTCCTATCTTACGATTGACCGCGACGAATGCTACGGGCCAATCCAGCGTTGCGAACGTAATCACGTGACCGTGCACCCTACGCGTTGCCGCGCCCCTCCCGAATCGACATTCACGCGACGTGGGATTGGCTCCGATGCTCCATCGTAACGTAAAACGGAGTCGTGAGAGAGAAGAGAACGAACTGGCCCCATTGTGTCGTTCAGCGCGCTCCACTCATCCATCCTGGTTCCAATATAGGAGTGCGTCGAAATGGTAGCCGAAAGTAGATGCAAATCACGAGCTGCAACATATTGCGCCATTGTCGGGAAAGATACTTTGCTTAGTCTTCGTTTCAGCTTGAGCCCAGACGCAGCCGTAATGGCCCCATTCAAGCCGCGTCAAAAGTGCAAGTCACCGGGCCTTATGTTTATTATTGGTCAGCAGTGACAGAACACGTACAGAAACATGACTGTCGAACACCCTGATGGTACCCTTTTGAGGTACCATCAGGGTGCCTCGGGCTATAGAGTCGTCAAATCCGATAACCGCTTATTGAGTCCCCAAGGACGTCGCATTTGTGCTCGGTTCACAGATTTTCTTGTCCTTTAATACGCGTGATTTGTATCGTTTGCAAGTTCGAAAAAAGGCAATTATGCGAAGAAAAGGCGCGCCCTCCTCCTCTCTTCGGAAATTCCGTAGAAAGTTGCCATAGGTTAGAAACGGTGTGGCAGTAGTTTCGGGGGAAAGTCAAGAACAACAAAACGGCGTGTGACGGTTGACCTTGGCTCTCGTTGATTTAGCGCTTTCGAACGGAGGTGCACAAGTGGGGAAATTTGACATTTGTTTTTGGCAGCACCTCGCCGCGCACAGCTCGATATAAGACCCCCCGATGAGAAGCGGGTTGTCGAAGCGCGTTTGGACTTGGCATGCATTGTGCAATCCGGGGGGGCGCCGGTGCTGCCCTGCATGTGACCCGCGCGCGTGCTTCGCCAACTTCGCAATATTCACTTCGCGTTGTCGGCTGCCGACTGAAGGCAAACACGCGTGAACGACGCGTCGGCTGGTTCGACTGGAGTTTCGCGATCGTTTCCTTTGTTATGGAAACTGCTTTCGCTTCGCTGTCGGGGCATTCATTCCCTTCGCTCATCAAACACTCGCGCTGTTGCGCCCTTCTTTTTTTCTTCTTTCTTGTACATTACTTGCATTAGCGACATACCAGCTGCCATTGTGGTGATCTTTCTGCTTTGCAGGCACTTTCTGCAGCGTGCACTTCTCGCCAACCAACTTGTTTTTCTCGACTTGAGCAAGTAGAAATGACCTCGGGTGTGGGTACGATGACGTCACTTGTAAACCATGTACCTATATGGTCAGGATCAAGCTTAAAGGCGTGGTTCCCTCGTTACGTCCGGCGATCTGAGTTGATTCCTGTCTCCGGAGTTCCTTAAAGGCCGACGACCAGACTCCAGATTCTGCAAGGCAGAACATCCTCCTCACCATGGGGGAGGAGGAAACAGGCAACGCGGGACAGGGTAGAAGGGGGGAGAGGAGGAAGCGAGGGAAAAGTGGAAAGCGCGAACTGGTCGGTCGGTCTTTAAGCCGAGGACGCACTGCTCTGACATCGTGCAAAGGAACGTCTGCCGACAGTGTCTGAAGCGTGTTTCTTCCTCGTATGGCAGGTCACAGTTGCGCAGACAAACACTGTCTGCAGACATATTCTAAGCCTACGTATGTATGAAGCCAACATGCTTCTACCATGCGTGAGACGTGTCCGCAACAATTGTGTCACCATGTAGTGCGGAGAAACTCCGCGTCTTTTGTACGATGTATGAGCGGTGCGGATGGGGCTTCAAAGAACAATGTCCTCACAAGGCAATGGTCCTCAGTGTCTTGTGAGGGCAAACACAAGTCTTTACATATGTTTGTTTGTTTTTTGCTTTCGTTCTAGTTTTCATTACAAGCGATGGAATAAAAAAGAAAAAAAAAAAAGACTGGGAGAGCCTTGTTGAGCACGTTTCCTTGATAGCTTTTGCAGGCAATTACTGAAATTAAGTAGTGAAGCTCGGTTATGAAACCAAAGCCATCGGCCCACATTGCCTTGGCAAAGATCTCTTTTCTCCACTTCCTACATTCAGTTAACAAAATAAAAATAAAAACATTACTCCGCTTAATATATATAATATAAAAATATCGATATATTAAAGTTATAAAAGTATAAAATATATAAAACATAAAACAATATTTTTGTGCATAGAAATCTAATTTTTCTCAGATCACGTCGCATGGATATCAATGACATGGGAATGATAGGACTGTTGCTTCCAAGTAATTTATTATTTGAACGATGATTTTCCGGAAAAACACTGCCTTTCTTACTTCCGTTTCATTTTTATTGCATCGAATCCAAACATCCCGCAGTCATATAATGGTGTTTTTGGCTTCCCCAGTAAATATGTCAAGCAAATATTTCGTTTTCCTCCTCGCGGATTCGAGCAGGCGGCGATGGTTGCCCCGACACCAGATTCGGTAGCTCCCTGCAAACAGCGTTCCCATAGCAGCCATCGGCAATTGCATCACGCCGATATTTATTAGATCAGTGCATGGGTACGACCTTTCCAGTTATCCTTTGTGCTCGATGTGTTTTAACGCGGATCTTTTGGTTGATCTATCACGCGTGGTGTATAGGCGGCCACGGACGATAGGAGGCGGAACGCAGCAGACGTCGTTTGATTGCCACGTTGGCACTACGAGTGTGTGAGCACGTTTATCTTTATGTGTGATTGTGACTTGGGCGGGAGTTTTGTTAGAATTGGCAGGTGTTTCTGCCTGCATGTATGTATATCATTGCGTAATCTTGTTTTTGTGTACGTCTCTATATCTGCCTGTGTGTGGTTTGTGTGTGTATGTGCATCTGGTGTGTTCGTACTTGTGTGTGCAGGTGCGTCTTTTTTTTCCGTCCGCGATTGTGATTTCGTCTTCGGGTGCATATTTATGCGCGCAGAAATTTGTCCTATAGTTGATGTAAATGTGGAGGAGATAAATGCACCCCTGGGCACAGCGATAACCCGCTTACAGTCCCAATACAACGCATTCTTATACCACTAAAATGATGATGACTCCTCAGGGTCTTTTGATATCGCTTCAACTGTAGGAGTTTATTTATATCTTTACTTTGCCACTCGCCTCCTGTTTTCGGCACAATAGCTCTAAGCGGACTTGAGCCGCTCAGCGTGCCATACTTTGCCACCAATAGCGTGTGCTCCTGTCGCCGATCATAGCCTCCAAGTGGCACAAAGTTGTGTCTATATATTAAAAAAAGAAAATTGAGAAAATGAAAACAGAAACGCGCCTATTTTGGTAAACACATCATAATTTATTTTTCATGTGACGCTTATGGCACAGATAAAACCAGATTTTTTATGCAACCGCGTACTAGTTAAAAAAACAGCTTTTCGAACAACCTAACGCCCTTGCATAAAACCGCAAAAATAAAAACACCCCGCCGACGAAATGTTTCCCTCTTTGTCTCTCTTTTTTCCCAGCTTTGCCAATCACGAATGATTATCCGTTTAATCGCGGTTGTTTTTATACGAAAAGGGACTCTTCCTCGGTTGTTTGTTTCGCGTGGTTTTCATGCGAGCTGCGGTGACCCGTGAAACCTTCGCTGTCTCCCTCGCTAGAGATCGTGACTTGACTGCGAGTAGATAAGCAGTAGAGATCAAGGATTGAATTCCTCCGAGCGAGTCCACATTTGCGAGACTTTAATCCCTCTTAGGCACCGCCGTGCATCGGAGATTAACCTAGGACTATTAGCCTACGTTAATCTCTCTGTTTCATTGTTTTTTGTCTTTATGACTTGTTTTTTGTTTTACTTTTTTTTTGTTAATGCAGCGGAATGATACTATTTGCTGCAGCCTCAAGCCAACATCTACGTGGCACAGGATCCTAACTCGTTGTTTCATTATTAATATAAAAAAAAATTCAAACACCTTCTTTTTTTTTTTTTTTTTTTTTTACAATCGTGGTCAGGTTGGGTACAAAGTCTCGTGTATTAGATAATTTAACAATACAAAGGGTTAAACAAATTTGGACTGGATTATGGAGTTTGATCATTACGAATCTCTCTTAAATGTTTTATCGATCCAACAAAGTGTCATACGCTCGTATATGTATAGTGAGAGCTGCTGTTTATACGTTCGTATAGAAAATGATTCCTTTCTCATTATAAAATATTAGTTTTCTACTAAAATCAGTATCGAATTTTAAATAGTATTCGAACAATCTACTCTGAATTTTCGGAGCTTAGTGTCGTCACGCACACGAAGCATTAAACTAGGAAGAGATTTTGTGATCCTCACGGCCACCTCTACATTCGCGTCTTCGTCTTTTATTTTTTTTTTTTTTTCTGCACCCGCATGAAAATACTTGCTAACCGTAATCTTGCACGGTCAGAATAAAATTGTCACTGTGAGAAATATTAAAAAACAAAATTATCGCGAAGTGAAATTTTAGTCCCGATAAGGACGAACTTTATAAAATTGCAACTTGCAACCCTTTTTTCCATTTATTAGCGAAGTGACTGATTGTCCTTATTACCGAATGTTTGTTTTCCTAAGTGAGTCACTGTTTTCGTAATAAAAATATTGACGTCGCAACAAAACTAGATTTTTTTCTTTTTTTAAATCTAAATACATTTTTGAGAAGAAAGCGAACTGTCATACTGAAAAACCCCGGAGACAAGGGGACACAAACAAGTGTGGTCAAACACAACATTGTCTCGTCAGTTTTGTGTTTGTCCCGCCTTTTTTATGTCCGGATTTCTCAGTATAATCACTCACCAGCTCGCCTGCGAAACCACCCATATTTCTTTCATAACTCGTTTTTTTTTTTTTTTTTTTTTTGAGGCACACTTGGATTAAAACAAACTTTCTGAAACGAGCGCCTCTGCAAAATAAGATGGCTAGATGGATGGATATACGCATGGTAGTGGATAAACTCGCAGAATCGGGTGATAGCTTGCGCCTCGTAATCATTATAATAATTACGATGATCGTGAGTCTTTTATTTTATTTCGTATATTGCGCGATTTCGAAAGTTTTTCGTGCCCCCAGTCAATTAGACCGCGGCTCAAATTCACCACGGGCGCACCTGGTCCGACTAAAAGTTTTCTTAACACCGTCTGCTCCTCACCGCCCCAGCCGCACATCGTTAAATTGATGGCGGAGCTGCGAAGCTGGTGGCGTCACCCAATCTGCTCTCGCCAGATTGCCGTAGACCCCGCGCTACCCGAAACCGAGCCCGGCGGGCTAATGACGCATTAATTACAGCGGCCGCCGCGGAATTAAGACACCTTCTAATTAGCAAAACGGGGTCATGGGTGGCGCACCAAAATATCGCGGATTCGCCCGCGTCGGGCGCGCGGAGTAATGATGCAGTAATGAAGGGAGTTCTAGTAACACCCGCGTGGGAACACTCGGGGAGTGATGACTACGCTCCGTTCGTCCCCTAAACTGACAGTCCGGCGAAAGCTATACGGCCTCGGTAAACCGGTCACGTGATCACGCTCCCGCCCATATATACCCACGCGCAGGGAGCGGGGTTGGTTGGGGGTGATGAAAGAGATGGCGGCTGATAGGTCCGGTAAGCGCGTAATTCTCACCGCATTGTCAGTTGAGGGGTGAGCCGATTCCCTCCGCTTTACTGTACGGTGGATCGCAGCGGACAGCCATCCCAGCATCGCGAGTGGAGCAAACGCATCGTAGCGTTCGCTCCACAGCAAACGCAAGTAGCGTTCGCTGTCATATATCTCCGTCCACGGCTTGCAATGGTTATGAAAGTTTTTTTTCTTTTTGCTTTCCTTTTCGCGCAGATCGCGGTTCTGATGACCTCCTCGGAGGCGTTAAGTGAGCCGTTCGCGTGGCTTTGATTGTCGCCGTCTTCCGACCCCCCCGTATATGTGCGTGCGGTGCGTGTCATACGGTGAAATTTGTTGTATTTGTTGTTGCTTTTTTGCGCCGTCGCACGCGCGTTATATCTAGCGTATCGAGAATCTATGAGTGTATCGCACATAAAATCTTTTTCTTTTTTTTATTCTTACTTTCTTCATCAAACGTTTCAAGGCTCCCCGATTTTTCTCGGAAAGGAATCATGAGGTTTTGTGTCGTTGCCTCGAGCAAGTCAATTTTTTTTTTTGTTTTTTTTTTTTTTTTTTTTTGTTTTCGAAGGCAGCGAGTTTAAAGACGTTTAGGTGGGAGGGTGGGCTCCATTCGCGCGGTGATTAGGTGGTTCGGACCCGAGTTTCTCGTTATAACGATATACCTTTCCCAGATGTTTCTTAACCACCTTGGTTAGTTTTAGCTCTCCTCTTTAAATAACATTTGCAGTTTTCTGATTCAGAGTTGGCCAGCACTCATTGGTGGAGGGGGGCGCCCCTCGATGCATCCCCGTATCTGATGTACAATAATAATAAATAACAAACTTAGCCTCTGTTGAAACGAGTATTATGTTATCTTTGCCGGATACCAATTTTCGGTGATCAGAAAGGGAATAGTATTTCCGATAAGGTGTAGCCCAGCTTTGTACGATGCACATTAGACATAATCAAAATACCTTTTGGTTGTAAATGTACATTCCCCATGAGCGTTTCCTTCGAATTAAATACGAATAGAATCGAGTGACCCACAAATTACTTGATAATTATGCTTCTTGTCTTTGCCACTCATTTGAGGGAGTATTTATAGCAGGTTCTTAAAGGTGCCCTGAGGAAGTTTTCAAAGTCGCCTAACTATGGCGATAACTCGCTCTGGGGGGTCTAAGCAGTCTAGAAATTCATAAATCATAACGATGCGCGGCCTATTACCCTATCAAAAAAGCAATGAAAGATCGAACACACACAGGTCATCTCCGGCGATGAAAGGAGCATTGTTCCCCCAGCCAGGACGACATGGGACTAATCAAAACGCGACATTTCGTAGAGATTGAAAATGCTGTTATTACAAAATGTGTGCGCTTTTGTATATGATAAAAACAAATAAGAGTAGTTGAAACATGTAATTTTACGACGAGAGGGAACATAATACTGCAATAATCATCTCAAAAACAGTGCACTATGTTTGTTTGTTTGCTTTGTTTTCTTCCGCGGGAGTGATGTGTCCGGTCGTCAGCTCTCGAGCGCTCGATCACTGGGTTGAATTGTATTTCGGGCTGTATAGGAAACGAGCCACGAACATTCGAGATATCACTCCGCGGTCCCACCGGCCGGATGCGCGAGAATCCTTCGCTTGCTATTGGCTGACAGTGGTCCTGATCTTTTAACATGCTTTTCTCATCGGCGGAGATGACCTCGGTGTGTAGCGATCTTTGATTGCTTTTTTAATAGAGAAATCGGCCGCGTATCGTCATGGTTGATGCTTAGAGCCAGCAGAGTGAGTTATCGCCATATTCAGGTGATCTCAGAAACCCCTTCAGAGGACCTTTAAGTCTATTGTCTTGGCACACAGGATACGTATGTTCCTTACGTTTTAACTCTACAACACCTAAAAAAAAAATATATCGTATACATTGTGTTGCCAAAAAGTGACATTTCACTCGTCCGTCATGATCACTCCGTAATATCACGATATGCGACATTACTTTATAATGCGAGAACATTTTCATAAATTACTAATAAAAAATCATATTCAAGACGCTATACGATCCACACTGAAACAACATGTGTTTTTGTTTTCTTTGCAAGTGCAGGCCTGGGGTGGGTTTAACGTGATCGCAGTTGAGTAACATACAGCACATCTGTAAGCGGCTCGACGCGTTTTAATGGCAACTAAATCGGCCGACTAAAATTCTCCCCACAAAGGCATCGCAAGGGCACGAACACGGTTGAATGATCGCTGCGTCTCTTAGAAAGCAAAAGAACTTCCCAGATTCACATTTTCCTGCTGTGGTGATATCTCCGATGCGCCGCTCTCGCCGTCGTTATGAACGTGATGCGCCGTACTGCTTCGGACTTTGCTTTATCGGAGAAGATATCGGTGTTAAACGTTCAGTGCCCCATTTACCTTGGCCAGGCGTTTGTTCTCGCTCGTATATTTATTCTCGCTCGTACTTATCGGCTCACCATTATGAGCAAATGCTGAAAAATATGTGCAAAAAAGCACCCCGAAATTGCACAAAACTTGGAACGCGCAAAAATTATTTTGTGCCACCTATGAGAAGCCAGGGTATTTACTGTTCGCAAAGAAAAGGTGTGGTTTCGTTACAAGCATATGTAAGATTTTTATCTTACGTATGCTTTTAACAAAACCATATCGTCTATTTGTTAGCGGTAAACACCCAGGCTTCTCATGGGTGGCATGAAACAATTTTTGCATGTTCCAAGTTCCGTGCGATTTTTGGTTGCTTTTTTGAGGATATGCTACAGTCTTTACTCTTAACGACGCTAGCTGTACGAGCGAGAATAAACGCCTGACCAAGGTAAACGGAGCGCTGAATGTTTGATACCGATCCGTTCTTTGCTATTGCTAAGTCCGATAAATACCAGAGATATGCAAAGTGTGATAAATACGCAGCACCCAGTTCGTTTTTCAAAATATTGCGTGGAACAATTTATTTGATGTTTCAAAACTCATGTGAGTTCCGCATGGTTTTTCGCACGTGTTTTCCCGCCTTTAAGTGCGATTCACACAGAGCGATTTTGCTTGCGATTTCGCAGGTACAACGTTTAAAATTCACACCGCATTTTTTTTTTTTTTGCGCACTAGACATTTTGAAGTTGCAAGTAAAATCGCACCATGTGAATCAGGCATAAAACTAATCACGCAAGAACAAACACAATCCGCGACACTGTTGGCACAAACAGGCCATCGCCGATATTTTTTTTTTTTTTTTACAGCGGAGCTGTTATAAGGGTAGTTTCCCCACGATCGTGTCCGTCAGCAAACAAATGATGGCACAAATCTCTAGACAGCTACCGCCACCTATGATAGACGACGGCAACTAGACAACCGGCCTGTGGGTTGTCTGGTTGCCGCCGTCGCTCATAGATGGCGGCAACCTTTCGAGCCTTAATTTCCACTCTGGCTTGCCGACTTGCGGCCGGTCATTACTTCATTCCCACCTTGGTATAGCTTCGCTGGTCTTCCTTCTTCACCGGAGTGAAAGGCTGAAAGTGTTTCTTTTGTTTTTCTTTTAGTACTAAACGACTGTCATCAAAACTACTATAGTGGTGGAAACTGCGCAGTTGGAGCCCTAACCTAAGCGGTAAAGTTTAATGTTCACTGGAACCCTTTCGATGTAAAACTCGAAAAAGGCGCCTAAGTAATGTTTGCGCTAACAGTGTTGCGCTGTTGAACGTATCAACTCGCCAGCGTCGACTTCCCCAGAACTCGGGAAAGGAAATGAGGTGCCGAGGGAAGTCAACCTCGAGGCCCCTTATCTTGATTAAATGTATTATTTGCCCTTGCAATGCAAAACGGAGGAAAAAAAATGAAAAACTCGATACTAATTTAAGCTATCTCTTCGGACCGCCTGTTTCTTTCTTCCCTTCATGGGCGGAAGAAATAACACGCGTCATCTAATGAAACAGGACCCAAGCTCTGCATCTCGCGTGGCGCAAACACGTCGCTAACTCCGTCCCTCGGCGTCGGCACTTCTGTTTAATTTCATCTCGATGTAATTTAAGCTCGGAATCGCCTTCCCCGGCCTCTTGTTTGCTCTGGGGACTTTTAAGGGATTCCTCCGGACGACATCGTCTTGGCCCACATCGTGGGGACGTATATCTGTGTGTCGTTTCTTTTTTTTTTTTTTTCTTGTATTTGTTGTTTTAGGGACACGCGGGTGTATCAAACCCGCTGTATGAAAATAAAAACAAATATATATACATATATTAGAATGTTTGTTCTTCCGAGCTTTCCTGATGGCTCTCTGTCCCCGCCGGCCTCCGCTCGTTGTATTATCCCCGCAGGGGACGACTGACCCGTGTTCCTTTAATGGGTTCACGGTTATCACACTTTACTTGTTTTTTTTTTTTTTGTGTGTGTGTGTGTTTGCTTTGTTTCGGAATTTGTGTCTTACATTCACGGGGTCGTGATGAAGCAACATCGTCCAATGCTTCCCTAAGTTATATTTTATTATTTTAATTGTATGATTTCTCAAATACTTCATGCTCCGAGTTTGTCCACCAGTGCCAAAAAAAAGAAAGAAAAGAAATGTGAAGCGGTGATGCGATTGATCATTTTTTATGATTTGGTTCTGGAGCGGCTATTAGCGATGTGGGCGACTAAACCCGTCGCTGTGGTCGACATTCGCGATTGGCCAAACCATAGCTTCTTGTATACCGATAATGCCTGTGTGGGGTTTGAATTTGAATAAAGTGTGTAATTGAACCCGGGGATCCTGGGCTCAAGACTACATCTAACTGCCCGTTTTGATCTGGATGAGCATTGTAACGGCGTGCGGTCATGCATCACTACTGCGTGGTGAACGTGAAAGACAACAGGCTAGAGGTTTTACAGCACCGGCTAAATTGCGCACCTACAGCCAACGTTACAAGATTACCTCAGTTGTGGAACTCCCTAGAAAGGGGGTACCCCCCTCACTCACTTTTCAGTCCACCTCCCTTCGTTCAAAGCGCCATCTAGATTTTAGTTTACGAACAGTGCGTTTCATATAGACCCGTTGCTCTCGGGCAGGGGGCGCGAGCGCGTCCGCAAGACGCGACCATGTTATGCTGGCAGCACTATCCAGGCGGCGCTGTAACGTTCGATTTTCCTGTGCCACGTTCGAATACAAGCATCTGTAAACATCTGTAGACGCGCGATAACAAAACGTCTAAAAAAAAAAAAGAAAAACCAAGATTAAAAAAAAATATGCAGCTCGTGGCCCCAGCGTTTCATTCAGCTTTATTATTTCTATTGCATTCTTCCATAGCTTCCGTGAGCCCGTATGTTTCACTTTACGTGATAGCGAAGCTAAAGCTACTTGCAAAAGCATGTTCCCCCGAACGATGCTCGCACTGCACGAGCGCGGGTGCTTGGAAGGGACACTGCAAGCCCGGAGCTCGCTCTTGTAGCCTCTGCTACGCTGGCACAAGCCTGGTTCATACAGTTGCGTTTGACTGCGTTTGACTGCGTTGCGGCAGCGAGAAACCAGTACATTCCTCCTGGTCATAGCGCGTGCCAAGAGATTCCTTAAATTGGGTTCCACGCTTCATACGAAGCACAGATGTGCCGGTGACTGGCTTTCGGTTCTCGCCGCAATGCAGTCAAATGCACTCAACCGCAAGTGTCTGAACCGGCCTTTAGAATGGAACGGAGTATAAAAAACTGTAGTGGGGAAGCGTGATGACGCACGTTCGAAACGCGAGCCAAATATTCTATTTTGCTCGCCTAGAGCGCTGCTCAAAACTTGAGAGCTACGGGCCTATAGTACGGTGGAACGCCATCTAGACGCTGCGCTTCGAAACATGCGCATTCCATAGAATACACTGCAGTTACCAAAGCAGCCGTCCGGCATGTCGAACGGCGGGAGACGAGTAGCGGTGAGTGAGGGGGGGTACTGCTCGTGCATGCAGCGACTATGAGCGGTTCCGTAACTGAGGTAATCTAATAACGTTGCCTACAGCTGAGACACCGGATGCCCGTTGGGACTGGCTGACTAACTTCCGTCTGTATAAATGTATGCATACACACAATACAATTACTTTTACCTAATGACGGGTTCACGACGGGGCGAATCCTGTCAATCATGGAGGGACAGAGGCCAATCCTGCCAATCACGGTGAGGCAAATCCTGGTTGTGACGTCACGAACGGAAATCAAGAGAGGACGCCACCGGAAAATATCGGCACCAATATCAAGTGACGAGCAGACAAGATGATAGTGTGACTATTTCAGAGCGAGGCAAAAATAAGAAGAATGGAGCAGTGTTGTTCATTGTATCTTCGTTTACAGGAAGGTGCCCGTTACGTGTACAGTAAAAGCCGAATGCAAGTATTGTTCCGAAGATTTTGTTTTTGGTTTTTCAAGAACGACAAAGAAGTGTGAAGATTATGTCCGCTTAAGCTTTCGCAAGAGGCCAGCACGGATTTCCCCAAGATGTCTCAATCTTCTGGGAGGTTCCTGAATAATTCGGTTCGCTGCGTTGAATTACTAATCGGCATGTCTTTTCTTTTTCTCTGGGTTCGAATTCCTAGCTCGGATCGAAAATCCGAGGCAGGTGGTCATTTGTTAGTCCTTTTTTCTTTTCTTCCGAAATGAATCATTCGATTCAGCAGTAGCCTGTCTAGCGACGAAAGGTCTGCCGTTGTTACGACGCCTGAAACCAAATAGAACGAGTCAATTTAGGCTTCGTTGCACGCTTATAACCTAACATTTATACAAAGCAACTCCATCTCAGAAAAATCCCTATCTTGACCTCAGCATTGTGATTGTGTCACACAGATGCTGAAAGTCTGAGTGCGGTTTAAAAGATTGTCCTAAACGGTTCGAAGTGGTAACCAAAATTTTGTCAAGAGGCTTACGTTTAGCACAAGGCACGCTCCCCAAAACACAGACGCGCCTGGCAGCAGTACGGACACGGACACACACACACACGCGCGCACGCACACACACACAACCCATGCACTCAAAGAAGCGCATTGGCGCGCCCACACAAGTGAACGAACCATAAGGGCACGACAACCCAATGACCGCGCAATCGACGACGGACTACCGACGAGCACACGACAGCAACCGCCGACCCCTATTTCTGCGAGGAGTCACCGGTCCCCTTCAGAATATGCGCCTATTTGAGAAGCATTGCGTCATTAGCAACAACGTTCTTGCCATCCCAGAACCGCGCTGCCAAGCGCAAACACATCGGCGAGACCTCAGTTATTTTGAAGCCACACTCCCAGGGGCGCTCTCCCGCGGGCCAGTGTTTCGACTGACGAACGGCCGCGCGCGAAATGGGGGAAGGAAAAAAAAATGAACACGAACAAGCTTTTGCATTAGCAGGCATTGCTCCGGACTTTTTTTTTTTTTTTTCCTTTTCCTTTTGCTTATGGTATTATACATAGCCTGTATTAATTAATTTCTACGGAGCGGGCGCCAGGGACGCAGCGGGGCGCCGGCCAACACCACCTGGAAGAAAAGGCCAGCACGTGACGTCATCGAGAGTGGATTCCCGACCCGGCCTGACTTTACAGCTCGACGAGAGTTGCTGCAAAAGCGGCAGACTCCAGGCAGACGCGTGTCTCTTGGCGCACCGCCGCGTACGATATCTTTGTGCTCGTTATGAGTCGCCAAGAGACGCGCTGACGGCGAGGCCGGCACTTGGTATATATGGCGGCGTGCCATGGATTCACTAGTGATGACATTTAGGGCGGAAAGGCGCGAGACTCGTCCCTCCTATAGGTGCTATTGCACCGGCGCATCGGGTAGAATGCCGGTAAGGCACGGGTTCGAGAGCGCTCCATGCGTGGAGCACGGTGCGGTATGTATACGCTCGCTCGGACACCGGAGAACCAGTTTTTGATAGTGTCGATAAGCGGCAGCTGGAGGGAAGAAGAAGGTTCTTACCTCGAGGCGGCAGATGCCACCTTGATTTTTCCTTTTATTGCGCGTCCGGGGAAAACACAGTAGGAGCGGCGAGTTGGCAGTCACATCGACGCTGCAAGCGTGCCGACGTTCATCCCCAACGAACAAAACGGCGTATATACCACGTGTCGCAGTGGATGCGAGTTATTACATTCGCGGAGTCTCGGGGCCCTTAGACCAACCAAAGCCTCCGCCGGAACGTCACCAAACTCGGCTGGCGCCAGCTCAACGATTGGGTCCGAGACCGACGCTGAGCGTCCTTTGACCCGTTGATTGGACACCACTGCAAGCCGAGCGATGACGCAACGTTCGTGCCCAATCTGCGTTTGCGCTTGATCTGGCTGTGAGGACGTCGAAATGAATGTGCACAGGCTTTGGTTCTTCTAGCAGGTCTTGCCTAGACTCGTCAAACACGAAGTTGGTGCCAAAGTTTACGGAGCGCGTGCCGATTTGACTCTTGCGACGATGATGCCGCGCTTTTGTCGCTGGCCTCCCATCAGAACGCTCCCTTAACCCTTTGTTGCATAGGGGCCACTACAGTGGACAAAGTGAATTATTTTTAAAATAAATTGCCAGGCGACATAATACCCGTACGCATGGTGTCCACTTCAGTGGACATATGTGTTTTCGATTGTCACTCATAGATGGCGTCACAATTTCACTGGTGTTGACATATTCGGCATCCAAGATGGCACCTTCCACAGTTTCCAGAAAAAGCACGAGCATCCTCGCAAAAGCGTCGTAAACTGTTGCAAAAACTTATACTCCTCCGTTAAACGTTTTCATGCCTTCGAGTAAGTCTTGAGGTGCAATCTTTATAAATATGAGTGTCCAATAAGTCTTCATTGTTCAGTAAGTAATCTATTTGTGGCTTGTCCACTCTGGTGGACACCATGAACAGGCGCATTACGGGGCCATGCGCTATGCACAAATTGTATTTGGTCAGTAGCGCTCTAAATATACTGGAATGGTCCAATTTTCTGTTGTAAGGAATAATGCGCCATAATTCTACATATTCCAAGAATATAGCGTTGTCTCAGTGATCGGCTGGGACTCGTCACTCGTCTTCTCACCGATCTATAACACGAGTCTGAGCACACAGGGGAAGTAGCACTTCGTGTCCGATCTGCATCATTCGCTGGCCTCCGGCAACACCCCGCGGTCGGTTATGTCTAAAAATCGGCACCACATCCTCGCTGTGTACGAGGTGTTCGTATCCCACATACTCCGCAGCATAGACCGTGCACAATGATCAGTGATTGGACGTTCTTAGCTGCCCTGATTGGCTACTCTGTATCGTGTCCTTGATCGGCCGAATGTCGTCGTGCTAGAAGGGATGGGGAGGGAAGGAAGGGGGGGGGGGGGGGGGCAGGTTCGGTTTTGGCAAGAACACGGCCAGAGACACGGACGATTTGTGTGCCGAGCGGCGGAGGTGATTTAATAGCCGTCCACAACTTCAGCGAGGCACCGACGGCTCGAGGGGGCAGTGTGCAGAGAATCCTGAACAGAGGCACTTCGACGCTTTCGAAAAAAAAAAAGCCCGAAGATCCCAAGTTTTTTCTTCTCGCTCTTTATTTTTGCTGGCTGCTACTAGATCGACATTATTCTTTTATCGACGGTGTCCTTTTCGTTTTGTGCTTATTTTTTTTGTCTTCCTCTGTCTCACTTATTTTTTGTGGTACTGGAGACAAACGTTCCTCGATTGGCCATTACGTTTCATGCCGGACGCGTGCTGCAGGCGACAACGTGACGCGTGGCTAGGTTACAGTCGTCCCCTGCCACAACTCCAATGCGCGACTGTTTCCCCAACGTGAGCCCTTCGGTGTCGGTTTTACGCCGTGTAACCGCGCTTGGCGAAGGTTTCATCGGGAAAGTCGTGTTCTCTGCTTTGCGCTGCGGCGAGAAACGTAAGAGACAGAAACAGGAGCGGTGAAAGGCCGATATATAACCGACGTTAAAGAATGTTTAGGGGCCTTCTGACCGGCAGTAGTTTTCCTCTGTCTTTGTTCCTTTTTTTTTTTCTAAAGCGAAACTGTAGCCCCCTTTTCTTTTCTTTTTTTTTCTTTTTTGCTTCAGGTTAATTTAAAATTTAGGTTAAAGGTCTGCACCATTCAGGTTAGTTTGAGCTCTTAGCCTTACGTTGTGCTCTCCTGAATATTTCCATCATCATTGACACCATTTTGTTATTTTACCTGTTCTTATATGACTCAACGCACACGGCGGTAGGCTAAATCCGCGGTCGAACTGCGCATGCACCATACAAAAGACACGGAGTTTCTTTGCGGACATGACGACAGGATTATCTGCGCTCAGGCCTCAAGCGCATTCGAGGCATGTTTGCTTCGCACATTTGAACACTTCCAACATGTCTGCCGACAGTTTTGAATGACCAGCGTGACAGGACCATTATGCAAGGAAGAAATACGTCTGAGGCAGTGTCCACGTACTGTCTTTTGTATGATGCATCAGGAGTGTGACTCGGACTTAACAGTTACCGTGTGCTTTGCCTGGCATGCGCCGTCGACGGAGCTGATATATATATATATATATATATATATATATATATATATATATATATATAAAGATATATATATATATATATTTTTTTTTTGCAAGTAGATGTAGATTACTAAGTCACTTTAGAAAATCGTCTTCGGAGACGAGATATTGCTTTAGGAACGTGCACGCCGAAGTTGCCTGAAAAGTGTGAACTACAGTATGGGAACTCCACGTTCTCAAACTCAAAGTGTGTGTGTGTGTGGGGGGGGGGGGGGGGGCAATTTGGTTATTGCCATACAACTGCTGACCTGGCGTCCCTACATCTCGCCGGTGTGGTTGCAACAACAATGAGCAAATTCTAATGAGGGATGGTGAATTATATTTGATTCGTAAACATTTATGCAGCCGAATATCGGTTTACCTTGAAAATGTGCCTGAAATCTCCGTCGTGGAGAAATAAAATGACCGCATCTCCACGTGGTGAATGATGTCGATTGGGGCGGAGCTCTGGTGGTGCTGATGATACTGATTTTATTGTTCATAGGTAGTGCTGATGGTGCTGATTTTTTTTTATTGCTCATAGGTAGTCCTGACTTCCGGGTTGCGTCTCGACTTCATTATTACTGCTTTATGGTCGGTGAAATGCAAAGCCAGTGGTTCTTCTAACGTATTAGCTTGGATCCGCTAGAAGCCGTGGGAACGCATCTCCACCGCTTAAGTTAACGGTCCATGTCAGAAAGAAAATGTGTGCTATGGAAGGTGATTATATACGCATTTGAGCATTTGACCGCAGCGCCCTCTCGTCTATAAACGTTGAGCCAATGCACGTTAAGTTTAACGCGATAATATACGCATTTGACCGCAGCGCCCTCTCCTGTATAGATGTTGAGCGGCTACATGCAACGTTTCATCCATGACATCCCCAGCTCTTGAGTTACTACCACATCTCAGAGCCCCTACTCGTCCCGCAGTCGTGGCCGAGTGGTTAAGGCGATGGACCAGAAATCCCTTGGGGTCTCCTCGCACAGGTTTGAATCCTGTCGACTGCGCAAACATTTTTTTTTTAAGAAGACAGATGGGATGGCAATCGATGTGAGCACGGACGGACGGACGGACGGACGGACGGACAAGGCTAGACCCTAAAGGCTGGACTCCATGGAACGAATTATGTGACGAATAACTGGCGAACGCCGCCCGACGGCACGCTCGCTTTGCGCGCGACGTAGCAGCCACTGTGTTGATTCCACGTGCACAGCAAAAGCCGTCGGGCAAAATTCGTCGGTTATTCGCAGCATATTCGTCCCATGGAGTTCAGCCTTAAGGAGCTTCGCCCCTAATAATTTAGGCCGCTCTGCAAATCCGCAAACGTAGGACTTTTAAATATGGGTGTTGTATTCAGGCCGGTAAGACACTCGTCCGCATTAAAATAAGCATGAGAGAGAAAATACAACTCACACAAACAAAAGTTTACTACAGAGGCGTTTGTACCAGGGAAAACACCTCAAGGGTGTTACCCCCCAGAGATTCAAGAGTGTCGTAGTACCCCGAGATGTTACCACAAAACCATTTTCTTTACCCTCCTTCACATCCTTCGGCAATCGAAGAATGTTCTACTCAACAGCTTTCTATTTCATAAAAATAATTGTTTTAAAATGGTGTAGCCGTGCGTGTAAGTATCTGAAGCATTCATTGTACACCCTTAAGGGTGTAAGTATTGTTAGTCTCAAGCTGCGGCTCTAGCTCTTGCTCCTCGTGTTGTCAAAATACGTTGCGTTAACACGCCAAAAAAAAATAATTTCGAGTTAAAAAAAAATTTTTTTTACAGAGGTCGGCGGAAATATTTGGGGCCGAGGTAAGCATTGAAAACATGTGTCGATAATATAGAAAATACCGTAAGAATTAGGGGCTTGCAGTAATAACAAGCATTGCCATTTGTATATGGAGATTATCATCCGCGCTGTAATTTATCTCACAAGGAGTCTGAGGTATTGCTTGCATCGTCGGGAATTGGCGACACGCTGAGGCACGGTCAGCTTCCCCGTGCTGCTTGTGTTGGAAAACATGTACTGTGCTTGTTTTTTTTTTTTCTATCTTTTCTTGACATGTGAAATATTAGCTTGCTATCTTTTAACGAGATTGACATCTCGACATTGGCGGCAACACTGATACTTACAAATCGACAAATTCTTTTTTCTACTCGCACGTGACTGCGGTTGAATTAAAATTGCAGGTGCGTAAAACCTTTTAAAATAACCGTGATACAGCTTGTAGAGGAATTCCTCTAAATACGCAGGCATACCTGCCTCGATCTATGCATGCTTGGACTGGCGCTGGGTCTTGCTATAAATTTAACGGTCATGTGAAAATTCACCTATTTTATTGATGCATTTCCAAGTAAACTTACATTTTTGAATCAGTGTTTTTTTTTGTGTGTGTGTTTGTATCATCAGTTGTGGAGATTGTTGGGGGAAAGTTTTATAAGAGAGAGAGAGAGAGAGAGAGAGCGAGAGAGTTCTTGGAGTATTGAAGAACTTGTTTTATGATAAAAAGCTACTGTGTTTTGTTTGTTTGTTTTATTTTAAAGTTTTTTTTTTTTTTTTTTTTGAGGGATACGTGAACCATTCAGCCCGAAGAAATATCTAGTGCTCAGATTAATCTCTCAGTTTTCAATCCAGTCGTTATTTAACCTTTTACGAATCCCAGACAGAGTCTAAGGAGTGATAGTTGCATTACAGATTGTTGCCTGCACTCTTTTTATGACGACAGGACAATGACGCTTTCTTACTATGTGTAACAGTGAGGCCATTAATTTACGAAAACTCGGAGGGGAAGGGGGAGGGGGGGGGAGGTTTGCTGCAGTTCATATCCTGCATTAAACTGTAGACAAACTTCATGACATACTCACAACTAAGTTTTCTCACCAACGCTGCTTTCCTCCTTTTTTTGCTGCAGGACGCACGAGCGCGAATCGAGCGCAGCCTTCTGCGTCTTTGTGATCGCAATGGACCCGAATGTGCTGAGAGTCGCACCACCGCAGCAGCACGGAGAGACCACTTCCAGCTCGTCGCCGGCGACAACAAGGAACCCCGCCGTAACTCCGAGGGCCCTTGGGGGAAGAAGCGTCCTGCCCTAGTCGCTTGGTGAGTCAACGGCCCGGACGGCGTGTCGTCGCGTGGCATCTCGAAGAATGTCGACTCGGTCAGGCGCGAGACGCATTGTTCCCGTCGCAGACACAGTCGCTCTCGTTCTTAGAATGCGCGGTCGATTCAGTCCCAAGTTCCTTTTCACCCACGTAAGCGTGCATCGTGAGAATCTCTTTTCTCTGTGGGGCTGCTGGTTACAGCAACGCAAAAATAATGAATTAATTTCTTTGATTCATCGAATGCTTGTACATGTCCATTGATTCAGGAGGCTCGGTAATGTAAAAGGACGACATTGTCATCAAATTGTTGGGGGATTACGTGTGCACGCAAACGCATGAAAGGCAGACGGGTGCGGAGAGGACAAGGTCTCGAGACGAGGAATAATATTGTCACTCCCCTTAATTTGTATCGGCCTCATACGGCTTAAGGAAAAATTTAACAACTCGGTCAGTTAATTGATGATGGACCTGAGCACGTAACGTGCGTGAGTTATAATTTTTAACGAGACGTTCTGCTACAGCGTCTATAGGCGGCGCTCCAGAAGCTACTATACTATACTATACTAAAGTTCCTAGATAAGAGCTTGCTACAAATAGTGACATTTGTTTAGGCGCCGACTGCATGACGGTGCAGGTTTTAAGAAGCGAATGGCGGCGCGCAGCAGAGGACTGAACATAATGACGTCGTTTTGTTGAAGCGGAATGTGCTTCGTCATTTGTATTCGTTGTCGTTACTTGTAGAAAGAAGTATCGAGGCACTTTATAGAATACAAACCCACATAATCACAATTTAATATTTATATGTACGAGACGTATTCATGACGTAGAGATTCAAATAAAAATAGGCACGTGTCGGTCATCGATAATTTTGATTCGAACACTGGGGCGTGTTGCTGCCGCTGTTGCACGACTATGCTCCAGAAAGACTCTATAGACCTGTCGGTACCTCGAATATTATTTCCGTTAGTCGCGTGACGGCACCGTACGCAACGCAAGCTTTTTAGTGACGTCACCAAGAAACGTTAACGAGAAAGCCGACGTCATCGCACCCAGCGCACCAGTCTCCTGCCAGCGCTTTCAGTTGCTACGGAGCGAGTCTGTTTTAACAAGCCCGCTTTTGCCTCTCGGTCGAGAACCGGCTTGAGGCACGGTCCGCAGTTGCGTCGGGTAATGAGCCCGAAGCCCGAGGGCAGGCGACAAATATGCCCCGTACGTGACACTGGGAATCCTGAAAGATGAACCTTCGGGGACTGGCCTGTCCGCCGTAAAACCAGTCTACCGCATACCAATTGAGGAAACGAGAAGCTGGTCGGCTGTTTGAACAGCTGTGGGGGCGAAGTTCATATTCAAAGCGCACGTTTAACTGCGCCTTGAGCCGCCGCGCCAAGATAAGCTTGCTCTTTTTTACGCATGCCCTTTTCGTGCTCGTAAGCTCGCTCTAATCCCTGGCCCTGGAGGACCACCTTTCAACTTTAATGTCCCCTAGCTGACTGTAAAAAGAACCCATTAATTTAAAAAAAAATTCACCTAGGTATTTTTTTTTTACAAAAAACAAAAAAAAACTGACGTTAGTGCCAAATCTAAGCGTGGCACGTGTTTCCAATAGAACCCCACTCGTCGTTATCGTGGTGTTCATGCCGTCTTTCTCCGCCTTTAACTGCGCGTCGCAGTGTATAAAGATTCTTTTCTCGCAGTACATCCTCCAACTACGTTGCGAGGGTTTGCGTCGAAATACGACTACGAGTTGAGGTTATCTTCAGACATTGTCGTTTGCGTATGACCAATAAACCTCTGTCAAAGCACCACCGAGCAACATTGGCGTTGGCCATTTTATGAGCACGAAGAGAGTGACTGGATTCGAATCCTCGCCGGACGCCGACGCGACACTCGTTTTTGCTTCGACCCGAGTCGACTATAGTGCACTCCTAACGCAGACCCCGCCCTCGTGTCCAATACATGGCCAGAGTGCGCGCCAAAACGATGGCGGACTCAGATGACTGGCGCAGCACGACTAGATGGTGCGCGCTCGGGAAAGGTGACTGTGTGTGGTGAAGTGTGTGTGTAGTGAAGCAGATGGAAAGCTCAAACATGGCGCCCCCGGAGTGCAATCGCGGCAGCATCAGCGGAGTGCAAGCGGACACACCGGGAGCGCTCGCTGGCGGGAAGCGTTGGGGCTTTGGACCCGTTCCGGACCCTGCGTCATCTACACGCAGAAACAACGTCAACTGGCGCTGACGCTACGTTGAAGGCCAACGGAGGGTGGAATGAGGGAGTTGTAGACGACACGAAAAAGGCGACAAGAGAATTGGTGGCTAAGGATTCAGAAAAGGGGCTACCAGGTAAAACTCGCAAGCTAGGCTACCAGACAACATGGGATCAGCCCCATTTATAAGCGAAGAGCTGCAAATCATCATCATCATCATCATCATCATCATCATCATCATCATCGTCGTCGTCGTCGTCGTCGTCGTCGCATCGTCGTCGTCGTCAGCTTTTGCGATACGGCTCCCCGAGTTCCACTGCGACGTGGTGCACGGACCTCGATCGCCATGGCAATCGTCTGGTCGTAAGCAGACAGGGACTGCTGTAGTAACGAGGTTAGTTGGGCTCGAACACGAGCGTCTGAACCAGGCTTCGGTGTGGCTTCCGAGAGTTGCGCAAGCGCAACTTGGTTGCCGCGTTAAGTCGCAGTAATAGCGGTAATAGCTCAACGGAAGGCCCCGCAACGTAGTGAAATGCTGCCGTGTGAATAGGCTGTGCTTGGAATTTATTCCCAACTTCTTTCGGAAGTGTTGCTTCCCTCCTTCCTGTGTTGGCAGCCGCCCACCTTTAGAGTTAACGCATTCCCTGTGCGCAGTGTTGGCTGAAACGCGTTACAAGTCACGTCTGTACCGGTAACACGTTACTTTTTCTGATAAGGTTGTAACGTACTCGTTACATTTTGAAAACGGTAAAGGGTATGTACTTATTTCGAGCAACAGTGTAACGTAATTACGTTACCGTTACATCTTCTTCCTAAGACTTAAAAAATTACCCTTTATTTTTTTTTTTTACTGTCTAGGCGCCAAGCCATATAAATTTTTTAGTTTTTTTGCGTTTTTTTTTTTTGCGCTTTTTCTTGAGCGCATCTAGGTGAAACCGTAAAAGCGACAAGGTATTCTGTTCAGTTTCTGGATGGAAAGAATGTTTCTTGAAATATGGCGCTTGTGAATACCTGTAACGTCGAAAAAGTAAAACGTGTTAATTCATAATTAAAAACAAAAACGTAACGCAAAAGTCCTTTTATTTTGTTGTAACGTAAGTCGTTAACGCGTTCCTTTTATTTGCATGTAACGAATGACGTATTTTGTTCTGTTTTTTTTTTTTTGGTAATGTCTACAACACCTGTGCGTCATTCAGCACAGGGGGGCACATGCCGCTTCCCACAAAATTCCCTCGCGACTAATGGGCGGAAACGCCGCCCCGCCATTCATGGCGAGAGGTAATCGACGCCTGCCTATACTCCGTCTCACCGCAGAGAAAACCAGGAGCCATCGAAGCCAATTCAATTCGGCGTGAGTGCCACGTGAGGACGTTCTGGAGGGGCGTAGCGAAAGCACACGACACGCGGGCCGTCAACTCACGCGATACATTTACTATGCTGTATTGGCTGGGACGGCTTCTATCGTCCACTGCGGTTCATAGTCTGGTGAAACGGAGTATACCATATACAAGTAGTTGCCACACAAGGGGTAGAAGCAGTCCATATACTCGCTGTTGGCGCGCTTTCGTATCGGGTGATCGATGCAGCCGGAGTGCCGATGCATTCGCGACGGCTGGCCTTCGGAAGCTGCCGTCTGTCTCGGCGTGCGTATTCGCCTCTTGAGATCCCTTCGAGATCACCTCTTCCAGGGGCGTTGCGGAGACTTCAAATTTGTAGCATTTAAATCGCATATTTGATGATCAGTGGAAACAATATTATTTACTGTCTTTTTTACGTTCCAGTGAACTTCCGGTTCGTAAAAAGGATGAACATATCCCACCTTAACACCGCTGCTCGAAACGTCGATGAAACATTTAGCCACCGATTCTCCAGGCGAACGTCATAAGAACCGAGAAGCGAGAGATCAGTAAAAATGTTTCGAGTATTCTTGTAAACCAACTTGCCTCCTCCAAGATGTCACATTGTACAGCCGAAGGCCCTCGTTAAATCTCCAACTTTGTTGTCCATGTCGCATTAATGCTTTCTATCACCGGTGACATGAGCAAGCTCGACATGCCTGCAAAGACGAAGCGACCGGAAGTCTGACGCAAGCAGTGGTTCATGTTTGTATACAGTGAAATGGTCTATATTCCTCCGCACTGACACCAGCCGTGACGTCGTTTTCTTACCGTTTTGAAAATAGCAAGTGTGCGCTTGCATAGCTTTGATAGGTGCTGAAGATACGCGAAAGCGGCGATTCCAGAAACTCTGGATATGACGTCACGCTCCGGGAAGGAGGAGGGGGGGGGGGGTTGGGCTTCGGAGGTACTTTGAAAATGACTTTCTGCAGCCTCCGTGCACCAAATCTAAACATAATCTCGATATTTGTGATCCTGGAGGGCAAATGAAGACGAATTAAGTGATTTTTCCTGAAGTACAGAAATTAGGGGTGTGCGAATATTCGAAAAACGAATCGAATATTTTCCTTATTCGAAACGTATTCGATTCGAAAATTGCATCTTCGGAAGTTCCCGAATATTCGTCCAAAGCCAAATATTCGGGAAAAGCGGCGAATATTCGCATAAACTGCGAATATTCGAGAGGGTAACGAATAATCTGCCTGCCACGCATTCCCCTATGTATTTTTATTCACTGAGAAAGGCGTATGATCCGTGCGTTATCGGTCTGCTCCGTTTCTATCTGTCCGATGGCAGCAAGAGAGGATCCAGTTTCGGTTTTTTTTCACCAAGCCCTTATTTGTGTAGTACTTTTATAGCGATATGTGATGTAATTGCGCGTTCTATAAATTGATGCAATAAAATAAACCTCGAAAGTGAAATATAAATATAATTAAATCTCGAGAGTGTTACCTAATATAAATATTCGAAAATTAAAAAAAAAAGAAAAAGCTAGGTACGAACAGAACATCGCATCACCATCGAACACAACTCCTGCGACTCACGCGTACTCAAAACTAGGGATGTCGTGAACCTACCCAGGTTCGAGTGCGACCAAGTTCAACTTTTTCGAACTTTCAACGTGATGTTTGACAAAGCTTCGACTAAAGTTCGACTTTTGTGCGCATGCGCGAAAAAAAAAGGTCAGTTGACTTCACCTTGCGGAGGAAAAATGCACTATTTGTTGGGTTTATTGGCATAACTGGTTCACATTAATAACTAATGAAAGCGTTAAAAGCGCATATTTCGCTTTTATATGGTGGAAAAATTGGTAATCATTTTATAAATATAAAATAAACTACTTTCTAAAGTTTTTGTTTCCCAAAATTCGAAATATTCGTGTAGCAGCCGGGCAACACTGTCCATAAAACGAACTTCTTCAAACTTTAGGGAAATTCAGCAGGTTTCCCGAGTGAAAGGGTCTTTCTACTGGCGGATATGTCACGGCGCGTAGGGAGCGCTTATTTTTTGAACACGTTGAGCAGTTAAATTATCTACACGTGAATTTGTAATGAGTGCATTACTAGAAATATCTTAAGCCTGCTGCAGCCCAGTAAAATGCAGTTGCATTGATGTATTTTAAAAAGGCAATAAAACCTGCTGTTACCTCTTGTTTTGAAATTTTTGTTTACTAGACACATATTCGATATTCGATTCGATATTCGAAGCACGTTTTTTGTCTTATTCGTATTCGATTCGTATTCGAAAAATTCAATATTCGCACACCCCTAACAGAAATGCTTCCGTTTCCATTTAGAAAGAGTGAAGTACTCATTTCAAGCATCAATCTCCGACATGTGTGGCATCTCGTGGAGAGGTAATCAGTTGGGTTACTATAGTCCGTTTATACTAAGTCTGACCGCAGCTGACGCTACCACTCGATAAAGTCACCAAGTAGTGCCAAAAGTGAATCGCCGCGCAGCATTAGTCGTCTTTGCGCGTTTGATATAACAAACTAAACAAGTCACGCACAAAAAAAAGCAACGCAGGATCACGCGGCATTTACTATGCGTGATCGGTTTAGGCGTGATCAATTTAGCCCATACACTTTTGACGCGGCTTAGTTGGCTTCATTAGATAGTAGCGTTGGCTGCTGTTGGACTTAACGAGAAATGAAGTGCCGTAATATACCGAGAGATGGCCCACCCCCGAAAGATAGCCCACCCCCATGTTTGGCATGATTTTCTCTCTTTTTTTTTTTTGAAACACCGAAAGATAGTTTACTTCTAGTAATTGCAGGGCCCTGACCAACGGTGACTCGGCAAATACGGTGTTGTTTAAACCACAGCGCGAGATAAGCGAACATTGCTGACTGGGAAGGACAGCCGTCTTTGGTTCGTTGCCCCTTCCTGCGATCGCAAGTTTTGAGGGTCACAATATCTAAAACTAGTATTGTTTTTCAACTTTTATGTATGGCACACCGAAAGCTAGCCTACACCTTGTTTTCGTCCGATTTGCTATCAATTTTAGACGGGCTATCTCTCGGGACATTAAGGTATACGGCTCTCCCTTCTGCCAACTGTGGTTTTTGGCTGCTGAATGTTCCGTTACTCTTTAGTTGAGGGCCATAAGTTTTAGTCGATACAAAGATAGTTAGTCATCTGCCAGGTAAGTTCCAAGCTCAAAAGCCGGGTAAGAAAAAGAACGCGAAATGGAATTCTTGGACCCCGTTGCGTGTGCATTTTTCAGCGTTGTTCTTTGTCTTCATCACCCACGAGGTGGTTACCAACAAGCTATATCGTTCCAAGAATCAGGAATGTCACGTGATCCATTTTATTTCAGAATGCTGACACGGGGAACAGCGCTTATAAAATACTCGGGACACAAAGAAGACGCATCGTTCACTTTTCTTTTCTTTTTTTCTTACACGGAAATAGCCCTGGAGTGAGGCCAGTTGTGAAGGACACCGTGAAGACATTCAACATCCCATAGACGTGCCAAATTTCAGAAATCCGTTTGCATGCCAGAGAACAAATTGGAGCAAGACCGACGACGAAATGAGTGGGCAGTTTAAGCGGGCATTATTTCTGGAAGAACAGTCAAGCTTCTGCAGGGAACTGTCCGCAGTTTGCACGAAGTCAGGCAGGAAGAAACTCTTGAGATCCTGGTCTCTCTTTCGTGTTTGAGTGTAGCTGCGATCGCGGTTGCGTATTGGGAGAAGCGTGGAGCAAGTTAGCGGGCCAGTCTCGGCACTCTGATTGGCGCGTTTTCATAGACGTCACATCGCCTGGTTTATGGAGGAGGAGGAAGAAGAAAGAGGAAGCGGAAAAAAAAAACAGAGAGGGGGGAGGGGAGGTTTGGGTAAACAAGCCTCAGTGATTCTTGCGCTAGCCACTAGCCGGCTCCCAGACCCTTTCACGCGTATCAGGGAGATAAATCGTGCAGTTGGCTAAAGGCTGCGAAACACTCAGGCGTATACGAGTAGAACCTGGGTAGAAACGAGTGGAAACTGTGAATCACTCCGGCGTTTGCCGTTCGAACACGAACTCCAAACGCCGGACGTCGGGGCTCGGAGTTCGAACGTGGTCGAAGGGTGAGTAGAGACAAAGAGAGCTAGCTAGGTTTGCGTCCATTCCAACAAGAGCTCAGTGTTCTGATGTCCCCGCACGCTCTCGTCTCCTCCTCTCTCTCAATTTATACCCGTATTTATGATTTACACCTCGGGATCCTCTCTCTCTCTCTCTCTCTCCCGCCCTTCTTTTCGAAAAACCAGGCGATGTAACGTTCAGAAAAACGCGCCAGTCCAAGAGCTGAAATTGGAATGTTGACGTACTCCATAGGCTTCTCCGAATACATATCCCGGCTGAGGTGCCGCAATCTGGCGAAGGCTTATTGGGAAGAAGACGCCGTGTTAACGGAGATTTGGTTTGCACCTCGAAAGGTCACCAGGTGGTCGAAATAAATCCCCGATCTTCGGCTGAGGTGTGCCACACACCTTTCGTTGCTTTGTAACGTAAAACCCCCTCGTCTGACTTCGACGTTGCATTGCATAGTTATCGAAATATTACTCCTTGGGCATCTAAGGACGACTTTTAACAAAAAATAAATAAATAAGATACTCTCACGCACAAAAGGCTTCCAAATATATGAACAGATGAGTGACCGGAATGTTGTTTTTGTTGTTGTTGTTGTTTTTTGTCATACAGCGCTTCATTTTTTTTTTCTTCCTAATAGTGGCGTAAATGTGAGCACCCCACGCCCGTAATCCTAATGGGGGAAAAAATAGCATTTTGGTGAGCGTGCGCGATGTTTCCAAGAAGAAGGGAATTTCCTTCAAACTCCACTCAGGAAATAAGGGAGAGAGAGGACGGGAAAAAGAGATACTAAAGGCAAGGCTATCGGAGCCATCCCAGGACTACGCAAGTCGATCGATGGGACGCAATTTACTAATGCCGGCGAAATGTTGACTACTTAATGCGAAGTAAACTCGCATCAATATCCGAGACAAGAACTCCTCAAAGATAAGCGTTTTTTTTTTTTTTTTTTTTTTTTGGTGTGTGTGTGTGTGGGGGGGGGGGGGGGTTGTATATAACTATTTTATTCCATCCCAGAGCACGCAAAAAGAACATTTTGTTCCTTCTTTTTTTGCTTGTTTCCGCCTTAATGTTTTCGCCGTTCCGTCTCCCTAAAGTGGAAAATAATTTTCTGGGCAAGCCTGAAATCTACGTGCTTTGATGCTCTCGTAATTAGCTTAGCATACGTACGTCCTTTTTCTTTCTAGCTATTTTTGTTTATTAATTTATATCCACTTCTTAGTTGTCTTATCTTCTTTCTTATCGTTCCCTGCGTTTTTAATAAAGCAAACTCGCGTTGCGCGTAAATGTATTCTTACTTTTCTTCGCATTTTTTTTTCCCCCCAACCCGTCCAGACACGTGTATAGTTGGCGTCCAGGGAGGCAGATTCTTTCTGGTCGATACGACGCAACGGAGCAGGCCGACTGGAAGACAGGGCCTATCTAATTTGCATGCGGCAAGCTGATTGCTTCAACAAACCACAAGTATTACCAAATTTAAAAAAAGAGAGAGAGAGAGAAAAGGGGAAGGCTAGTTTCCACGAAGCTGTTTTCCTTCCTTGTCTCCTTCGTGTACAATATAGTTTCAAGTCAGAACCGCTCCTTCGACTCTCTCGTGGGGTACGCAGTGGCCGAGTTTGTGACGGAGTCGAAGCTCCGACCGCGTGGAACGAAAGCTCCTGCTGCGTACTTCATGCATCTTGAGCTCGATCCCCGCCCGCCGCACCCGTTTCGGTCGGGATGAGCATCGTACCGGCACGCGGTCATGTATCATTCCTGCGTGATGCAGGTTAAAGACAATACAGGTTAGCAGTCGTACTGCACTATGGTCACTGACAGAATAAGAACGACAGGGCGTGTCTTTCGAACGCCCGCGGCCTCCAGCACGCGCTCCGTGCCTTCCACCGTGCTTTGGTGGCACGCGCGCGCGGTCGAGGTGCCCGAGACGCCCAAGCGTTGTCGAAGGTAGCAACATAGCCTCCTATATATGATGACAAAGCCTGGCAGATCGCCACGAGAAGCGGCCGCCAAATTGGAAACGGTGGAGCGGCAGACACCGATTGAGAGGATGGATGGATGGATGGATGAATACGGCTGAGCCCTTTGGATCGGGCGGTAGCTTACGCCACCTAGCCATTTTGTCTTACCCTTTAAGCTTAGAATATTTAAATCGTTGGAGAGCCACTTGACTGGCGCCCCGCTGCGGCGAGGCGGCGAAACACACTTCTCCCGAGCGAACAAGTGTGTTTCGGGTCCTCGCCGTTGCAAAAGCTGTGCGCTGACGTCCAGGTTCCCCCAGAAATTGTTTTTTTATGCTCTGTGCTACCAGATCCTCGCGCTCCAAATCTGCGAATGGGCGCTCTATGGCTCCGTCGTCGAACTGCCAGGCTTTGTGAGTATAGACCTTTCCAAAAAAGAGCGTGTGGCCGGTGCCATCTTGAGCGTTCGTTCGTATGGCGCGTGCTTTCCTCGCTTTACGAAGCGACGAACACGCACGTGCTGGGCTGTGAAGATCGCACGCTGGACTGTGATTTTGTAAACATTGGAAAGGTCTATAGAGGAGGCTATGGTAGCAACTACCAAGCTCGCGCTGGAGGCGGTTAAACTGAAGCTTCTCCCTGCCGTTCTCACCTTTTCAGCGGCTTTAGTTAAGTGTTTTTTGTTTTCGTTTACAGCGTAAATTTAAATTAATCACGTTTTTTCGAGGCATACGTTTAATTTGCTTTGCTTTCACTTTCTCTACTTTAGATTTATTTACGCGAATGTTCGGAGAGTGACACCAAAATCAATCGTAGTCCTGTCGTCCCTGTGGGTGCTGAAATTCCGGACGCAGCGCCGGAGGCACCGTTGGTTCGACGGCGGATTCGGAGCTTGCTAGAATTTCGTTAACAGCAGTATAAAACGACTTCAGACCTGATCCCAGAGTGTGTAGCATTCCGCGTCCGGATAAGCGGAGCTATGACGTCTGTAATGTGAACATATTATACTGCGTAAATATTCAAAGAGTTGAGGTCCTCGCGTTCGATTTGTACCATTCCGAAGCACGATGGTTTGTTCCTTGCACTCTCTAGATTTTCAATGCCAACTTCCTGAGTTTCATTAACGTTCTTTTTATCGTTTTTCATAATGCATACGGAGATACTCTGAATTGTAATGAGATGTCAAAGAAATTTTTAAACGATGGGTTTGTGTTGATGCCTTTCGGATATTTTAGCGGCACCTTATAATGGGGACGTTTAGTAGTTCGTACGCTAAAGCTCCGCTTTGCTAGCGGGAGCTCGTGCCGTCACTACGAAGCATGGATTAAGCACGCGCCCGGTGGGCTCGCTTTCTATGGCGAACAATCGTCTAGAACTCTCTAAATCGCCGATTGAAGTAGTGAAGAGCGGATCTAATTATATACAAGTCCCCAGTTTACAAAATGTAATAGTCTGGCTAGCAAACAAAAATAGTACGGCGCCGCGTGCCTTTTGGTTTGTTTACCTTTTCGGCGAGCGGAAGAGGCACGCGTCGAGCCAGTCTATAGAAGGTGTTCGATGGACCTGACCAGAATATGGCAGCTGTCGGAAGACATGCTGCGGAACGGTGAATAGAGGCATCTCCGTTCTGTTTTCGACCCGGCTGGAAAACAAAACGGATGACCATAGTAACCGTCGAAAAAACGTAATAATTGTCGTCGTTCCATTCAAAGGAAGGGAACATCGCTTTCAGCGGTCTAATCTGTCATCTATTATCTCTGTCTCTTGCTTTCGGCAGTGTCACCGGGAGGCTGTCTCTCATAACGGTGTTTCGGTCGCGCGAGAGCTTGTTTACCAACTTAATTTTGTTTGCCTCGGTAACTCTGTAGACCTCGCATCGTCAACTTCGATTCATTCGATCGAAAATAAACTGATTTCCGTTGGTTGTTGCTATACGATGGAAGCGGATCGATACACGCATCATGGTTCAATGCCACTCTGTATCTGGACACGGCCGCTCGATCACTGCTGCTTCGCTGCGGCTTCCAGCTTCACCTGGCGAGGCATGGAAGCCGTGGTCCAGCTCAGTTTCCCTAGTTGGTCGCTGGAGGCGACGAACTCGCGACTAGAGTGCCTTCATACACACATCACTTTTGCTTCAGTGGTGACCTCTCGGCCATTGTTTTCCGTGCAATCATCCAATCATGTCTTTTGAAGTGCGCGCCATCTGTTGTGCGAGCCTTGGCTGATGCCTGGACGCCATTTTACCGTATAAGTCACGCACTGAGTGCGCCAGCGCGTGACGCGCTGCAGCCCACTTGGTGCAACAAAGGATGTCTTCACCCTGAGACAGACATACATGTAGGCACCCTAAACACGAACGAAGCTTTCGCAGCGCTCTGTCCTCGCGCCGCTCCCGCGCGTTCACCGCCAGCTACCGTGGCAACCGGGGATAAAACCCCTTCGTGTTTTAAAAGGAGCGCAAGGTGCGTCGGTGCAAGAGATGCGTGCAACCATACAACGTGCGGCCCTCGGGAAGATCATGGCGGCACAGCGCAGCACTGAGCTAGATTTCAGACGCCATATTTTTCCCAGAACGCGCGGCACGTGTCTCGAGCATTTCCACAACAATGAATGGCGCTACTTTTCCCAGAAAAGAGGGGCTTTAACCGGGGCACCTGGTTAGCGCTACCAGGATCAATATCACTCACTGCGGACGCTCTGAGAACCTCTGTTTCGCCCGGACAAGAAAAACCGCTCTGCAGGCCGTTCCCGTTGGAGCAGGTACCAAAATCGAGCGGCCGTGATCTGGATAAGATAAAAGGCGAAACATGAGTCCCCCGCTTTCGCCACGCATGCATAACGGTCAACTCTCATCGATGGGTCAAAACATAAACTATAAGGCTGTTTTCTTCTTTTTTTTTTTTCTAATCGGCTGGCAACTCAACTCTTCAAATGCGCCGAAGTCTCACGCACTGATCTCTGTTGTAGTCGGCTGGGTCGCGAATCGGGCGCCCGTCGGTGGCATCACCGGCGGCCATTGCCTGACACAAGGAAATACCCGCGAGTCTATGGGAGAAGCACACAAAAGTTTGTACGCGTTGCTCGAAGGCGAGTATCTTATGATGTGCTGCGATCATTATGTCGGGTGTTTGGAGATCGAATCGGTATTTGTCGAGCGTTCGAACGCCGATTAAAAAATTGAAGGTGCCGGTGCACCACCGACTTTGCCGGCATCGCTCGCTTCAATCGCTAAATAAATGACGCGTTCAACAAATTAACGACCCGCTCCGAGTTTTAGTTCGTCGTAGAAGCCTTCACTGCAATTCAAAGCACCAGCTCGCACCAGAAGTATTCTGTACAAGCGCTCGAAACGATGCGAAAGTACCCAGTGAAGGCCTCCGTTTAACTTACTTTCTGCTGAGCTCTGATGACTTGGAGATCACGAACGACTCTCCATTGACTCTCGGCAAACCTTGTCTCATTGCACCGCATCACAGTTTACGCCCAACAAAGTCGCCACCCTCGACCCTTAACCACGAAACATTTTAAAACAAGATTAGTATTCTAACGCTTTTAATATTTGCGCCCAGAATGCGTCATTCCCGGAAAACACGACAAAAGTTTCATTGCTCAGAACAACATATAGTAAGGTAAGAAATTGCCGTTTTCCCCGTTCCTTCCACAGAGTTCCATGCATTATTCGCTGGGGTCGAGCGATGGCTGCCGGCGGTGGTGCCGCTCGACCCCTGAACGACAAGCCTCCATCTCCAATTCAGCCTACCACAATAGAGATCAGTGGTCTCACCAAGCAAGCTCCGTATACAGCGAATACGCAACAACAAAATCGAAGCTGCATCGCTGCACTCGATGCCAATTGGCGCTACTACGAACCGCTGCGGAAGCTGCCAGTTATCGGAGCGAATTCAGTGGTCTGTATCACATGACGCTAGGATATGTCACGTGCAGGATGTGTCACGTGACCCTAGGATATGTCACGCGCTGTATGTGTCACGTGATACGTTCGGAGCACCGGATTGGCTGGGATTGCTCGTAGCGTCCGCTGCGGTCCATCGCACAATGAAACGGAGTCTGGAGTGTGTTTGTCCGTGCATGCAGTTAATGAGCGTCCCTCGAACCTTCACGGTCTCCAGGGAAAGGGGGCGGCGACGCTCGCTTAGCGCCCCGCCGGCTCGTTAGCGGAAAGAGACGCGTGCGCTCGCACCCCGTTGTTTCGAATTCACTCGACGCCTGCGAGGGACAACTCACGAGGACGTGGACTCGGAACTTCCGCGTCCTTTGCAGATGGCGCAAATTAACGGCATCTATATAGGCACTCGGAGAGGATCAAAACTAGCTTTTGCTCCCCGTCGTTCGACGACGCAGGCATCGAAGAAGCATTGCGGTCAATCATCAACTGAACCAGACTCGCACGTTACTCGCTCCAAGTAATAAAATTACTTGAAATCGATTAATTTTTTAGTAATTTCTTGTAATAATTTGACTACATTTATTATAAAGTAACCGCGAGAGTAATTTGATTACATTTGGAAGTATTCAAAATTGCTCGTAACTGCTACATTCCCCTCAAACCCCTTCCCGTTTCTCGTGGCGCCTTTTGCTTGTACAAGCTTCCCAATAACGACTCCTCGAACCAAATTTCCGACAGGAGGATGGTTGGCCAAAATTGTTGCATTGAAAAGATAAGCAGTTCCTATTTTAGTGACTCTAATCCAATAATGGACGCTATATGAAAGACCCGTTTTAAAACTGGCAGAAAGCTCTGTCGTTTTGAAAGTCTCAATGTAATCTGAGCAGTAACGGTTACATTTTCGAGTAACGGACAGTTACTTTTCGTCTCGGGTAATAAAAAAGATCCTATTTAATAGTTTCTTTTTTAAGCGAGAGATAATTGTAATCGGTTACTTTTTTCGAGTGACGTGTACAAGTCTGGGCTGAACCAATGCGGAGCGCAACTGTCGTCTGCTTCTTGCACAGGGGTTGCAATGATGCCGGAATGCCAAACTCTTATTGGCTGACCGAAAACAAAAATAGTGGGTAGAGCTCAAGGAATCTAGCCTTGAGGTCTACCCATTATCCTTTCAATCAAAGCCAATCAAAGCTCGGCGTCGCTCTGACTTCACCGTAACTCCTGCGCTAGAAGCAGACGACTTGCTCTTCGCATACCTGCTAGAAGACAAAGGCCTGACAACGCGTGGAGAGCGTTCGCTCTGCGTGCGTTTTCAGGCCAGTTTAGTCAACACCGCCTAGAATAATACAAGCCTGTGCACTATAAAGTCTCGAGGTCATCACAGGGACATCCAGCGTAGACAAAGACTGGACAACGACGGCTGCGTCAGCGTACCACTATACCTCGTGTTCGTTCAACGCGTCGAACGAAGCTCGGCACCGGGCTTGGGTTCAATCGCTGAAGTGACGCTATCCTACTGTAACGACCTTTCATAAAGAAAGAAGGGGGGGGGGGGGGGCGTTTACGTTTTATGAATGGTGTTGACTTGGCAAATCATTCTCACTTCGAGCTTTGGAGGGTAATAGCGCGGGCTAGCAGGTGAAAGGGCAGCTGTGTTTCGAGACGTCGTTGTGGTGCTGGCAACTGTGTTTTGAGACGTCGTTGTCGTCCGTTTCTTTTTTTCCCCTCTTCATTAGGGATTTTGTAGGTATGCTATTCAAATTATGCTTCGAAATGGCACCGCAATTAGGGTCTATTCCTTTCCTACAAAAAACAACTGGATAAATGATCGCGCTGTCGGATCGCTCATGGGATTTCACGGAGTAACCTTCAGCAAGGGCTAGCGTCCGAGCCAAAATTTAGAAATAGAAGTGACCTTTTGCACTTGTTTTAACTTTGAATTAACGTATGCTAATCTGTAACCACGCGTGGCATACATGTATATACCGCCAACAACGTAATTTTCTCGAGGACGTCTTAATGTGCTCGCAAACTTCGCAACTTACAAACTATCGCAAAAAAAAAAAAAGTTTGTGCTTGCCATATGTTTTAGAGCGCAGCTCTTAGGCGCCCGTTTCCGGCTTGAGCGGCGTCGGCGCGGGCGTCGCCCGTCGGCGTCGGCGTAACTGCGCGGTGCATTATGGGTAAAATTCCCCGCTAAATTTAGCGGAAAATTTTCCCCGCTAAATATAGCGGAAAATTTTCCCCGCCAAATCTAGCGGAAAAATTTCCGCGGTAAATCTAGCGGAAAAATTTCCCCGCTAAATTTAGCGGAAAATATTCTCCTCTAAATCTAGGAGAAAACAATTTCCCCGCTAAATTTAGCGGAAAAAATTTCCCCGCTAAATCTAGTGGAAAAATTTCCCCGCTAAATCTAGCGGAAAAATTTCCCCGCTAAATCTAGCGAAAGAAAATTTCCCCGCGAAATCTAGTGAAAAAATTTCCCCGCCAAATCTAGCGAAAAAAAGTTCCCCGCTAAATCTAGCGGAAAAATTTCCCCGCTAAATCTAGCGAAAGAAAATTTCCCCGCGAAATCTAGTGAAAAAATTTCCCCGCCAAATCTAGCGAAAAAAAGTTCCCCGCTAAATCTAGCGGAAAAATTTCCCCGCGAAATCTAGTGAAAAAATTTCCCCGCTAAATCTAGCGAAAAAAAGTTCCCCGCTAAATCTAGCGGAAAAATTTCCCCGCTAAATCTAGCGTAAAAAATTTCCCAGCTAAATCTAGCGGAAAACTTTCCTCGTTAATTCTAGCGGAAAAAAATTTCCCCTAAATGGGAGGCGAGCAGGAGAGGAGGAGGGGCATAGCCTCCTCTCCGTACCTTCCCCTCCTCCTCCTCAAGAGCTGGGCTCTAATTCGGCGTTACAGGAGTTGTAAACGGCTTTCATTTTTTTAAAACCCACTTTGCAAAAATAAGAAAAAGTCGAGCCCGTGCAAATAAAGTCGCTTACAATTAACGTCACCGAAAACTTAAGAAACGCGAGGCGTGCTGAGTCCCGTGCATTTCCCGTTAAATTTAGCGGGGAAATGGACGTAATGGATGTCACGTGAGCCAACGTCGCGAGATCTACATATCAAATTAGTTTCACCGCTAAATTTAGCGCGAACGTTGACGTCAATGACCTACGCACCAATTCGGTTTTCCCCCCGCAAAATTTGCCGGGGAAACTGATGTCACGTGACCCATTGCAGCAATTTAGTTTCCCGTTAAATTTAGCGGGAAAATTAACGTCACGTGACCTGTGCACCGAGTCAGTTTCCCCGTTAAATTGAGCGGAAAAATTAATAAAAGATATAGGTTCTCCACTCCTCGTAGTGATTGTTTCATGTCTTCGAAACAAATGTAAATCATTGCTCCTCGAATGCCTCATTTAATGCATTCTGAGACTTTGAAGATAAAGGGCGCTGCCAATTTCCCCCCACAGTCAATCAGATTGTTGCATCAGCCGATAAGAATTATCACCGAGGGACGAATCTCGATGCAAGAAACGTCTCAGTGGATTTGATTGTTTACTATGTATAGAGGCTCAGTATTTGCTCACATTGCCCAGATCCCTGACTGCATTCGTTATATCGTCGGAGAATGCAATTCACTGGTGCGCCAGTTGGAGCCAATACCTCTGTTAAAGGGATGCTGAACCGATATCTGAAGTTGCCGAAATAAGCCCCGGACAAGCTTCCCGGGACCGCACTATACCTAAAAATGCTATTCATGTAAAGGGATGGAGATCGGATTATTATATTTCTTGGAATGACGACCGCTGATTGAGCCAGAAGCGCCAGAAGCCTCCGATGCGCGCGAGGCCCTCTGGGATTACTCGCAACGGAACTGACGTCAACAAACTGCAACGGAACTGACGTGAACAAGTCGAGCTGCCGACGCGCCACAGCGTGGAAGAAAGTTGCGCTTTGAATAATAGTAGACGGATGCCCGTCGCGTTGGAAGTTTGCCAACTAATCCAGCCAAGTTAGCTGCGCACTACCTGCCAGCCACCCTGCACCCTGCCACCCCCAGTCCACTTCTGCACCTGCGTCGCATCGACGGCGGCGACTTTGGTCTGTGGGTTTTTCGGAGTTCGGCGATTTCTTTCCCGTCCTGATAATTTGGCCATGACGAAGGCGACCACGGAGACTTCGACAGCGCTGATGTTTGATGCCGCCAAGATGCCGCTTGCTCGCGACGCTCGCTAGGCCGTTCGGCGCCGCATAGGTGTCGTGTCAAAAACGACATGATGAACACTGTTCGACAAATTTATCAGCTAAAATTGCATTTCTTTTATAAATATATCTCATCGTTTCGGGACGGGGTTCGCACGTCGCATTTCCGTTTCGTCGCGCCACCACGCGGCGTGAGCGCACGCCGGAGCCAACGAGGTAGGTCGGAGCCAACCGAGCCAACTTTGATGGCTCACCATAGCCGCGTTCTGCGTACTACAAGTTTGTTGTCGTCACGAAACGAGCGTTCAAAAAACTCACCAGGTGCACCTTAGAATATTTATTTACATAAATCATATAATTTAGACCACTTTATTGTTTCAAGTACCGTCATTTAAGAGCCATTCGTGTGCTGTAAATATCAAAACGACAAAAAATTTAGATTCTGTTTTTCGGTTCAGCATCCCTTTAAGTAATAAAAAAAAAGAGCTTGAACCTTTCTTTTTTTTATGTTTCTTATATTTTTAGTTACAAGCTTTTGTATACGCACGACGGATGTTTGAATCTCGATTTCGATGCAGCTTTTGTCGTGATCGTTTTATCGATAAAAGAAAAGCGCTCTACCGAGATGCAAGCAAATACATTCAAAATAAAAAATAAAGCGAAAAAAGTAGAACGAAAACACCTTTTAGATAAGGCGGTAAGCCGCCTCGTTCAGACATCCGGGAACATATGCCAGGGATTGCTTAAAACGCGTGTTAGCATGCAGGAAAAAAACAAAACATTAAGTACGCTGAAAGTTAGGAAACAACGTGTTTCTGTCGTCACCAGAGATTTCAGATCTCTTTTCAAATCTCGGACTCTGAGGATCGCTCGTCTTCCAAAATGGTCGGTAATTTCTTGGCACGTTAACACACGGGAGTTTTTCGTAGATGGTTTTCGCCGTCCCGCAACGCTCTCCGCAACCCGCTACGATACCCGGAACTCTACAGTGAAGGCCATCGGCGCGCAGTCGCAGTAGCGACATCTTCGTTGCGGAGGGCTTACTTAGCGGAGAGGGAAACGCGATCTACGAAAATTCCCCACTATCTCGGGGTTACACGCGGCGCGCAGTCGCAGTAGCGACATCTTCGTTGCGGAGGGCTTACTTAGCGGAGAGGGAAACGCGATCTACGAAAATTCCCCACTATCTCGGGGTTACACGCGGCGCGCAGTCGCAGTAGCGACATCTTCGTTGCGGAGGGCTTACTTAGCGGAGAGGGAAACGCGATCTACGAAAATTCCCCACTATCTCGGTGTTACACGCGGCACGCAGTCGCAGTAGCGACATCTTCGTTGCGGAGGGCTTACTTAGCGGAGAGGGAAACGCGATCTACGAAAATTCCCCACTATCTCGGTGTTACACGCGGCACGCAATTTAGTTTCCCGTTAAATTTAGCGGGAAAATTAACGTCACGTGACCTGTGCACCGAGTCAGTTTCCCCGTTAAATTGAGCGGAAAAATTAATAAAAGATATAGGTTCTCCACTCCTCGTAGTGATTGTTTCATGTCTTCGAAACAAATGTAAATCATTGCTCCTCGAATGCCTCATTTAATGCATTCTGAGACTTTGAAGATAAAGGGCGCTGCCAATTTCCCCCACAGTCAATCAGATTGTTGCATCAGCCGATAAGAATTATCACCGAGGGACGAATCTCGATGCAAGAAACGTCTCAGTGGATTTGATTGTTTACTATGTATAGAGGCTCAGTATTTGCTCACATTGCCCAGATCCCTGACTGCATTCGTTATATCGTCGGAGAATGCAATTCACTGGTGCGCCAGTTGGAGCCAATACCTCTGTTAAAGGGATGCTGAACCGATATCTGAAGTTGCCGAAATAAGCCCCGGACAAGCTTCCCGGGACCGCACTATACCTAAAAATGCTATTCATGTAAAGGGATGGAGATCGGATTATTATATTTCTTGGAATGACGACGCTGATTGAGCCAGAAGCGCCAGAAGCCTCCGATGCGCGCGAGGCCCTCTGGGATTACTCGCAACGGAACTGACGTCAACAAACTGCAACGGAACTGACGTGAACAAGTCGAGCTGCCGACGCGCCACAGCGTGGAAGAAAGTTGCGCTTTGAATAATAGTAGACGGATGCCCGTCGCGTTGGAAGTTTGCCAACTAATCCAGCCAAGTTAGCTGCGCACTACCTGCCAGCCACCCTGCACCCTGCCACCCCCAGTCCACTTCTGCACCTGCGTCGCATCGACGGCGGCGACTTTGGTCTGTGGGTTTTTCGGAGTTCGGCGATTTCTTTCCCGTCCTGATAATTTGGCCATGACGAAGGCGACCACGGAGACTTCGACAGCGCTGATGTTTGATGCCGCCAAGATGCCGCTTGCTCGCGACGCTCGCTAGGCCGTTCGGCGCCGCATAGGTGTCGTGTCAAAAACGACATGATGAACACTGTTCGACAAATTTATCAGCTAAAATTGCATTTCTTTTATAAATATATCTCATCGTTTCGGGACGGGGTTCGCACGTCGCATTTCCGTTTCGTCGCGCCACCACGCGGCGTGAGCGCACGCCGGAGCCAACGAGGTAGGTCGGAGCCAACCGAGCCAACTTTGATGGCTCACCATAGCCGCGTTCTGCGTACTACAAGTTTGTTGTCGTCACGAAACGAGCGTTCAAAAACTCACCAGGTGCACCTTAGAATATTTATTTACATAAATCATATAATTTAGACCACTTTATTGTTTCAAGTACCGTCATTTAAGAGCCATTCGTGTGCTGTAAATATCAAAACGACAAAAAATTTAGATTCTGTTTTTCGGTTCAGCATCCCTTTAAGTAATAAAAAAAAAGAGCTTGAACCTTTCTTTTTTTTTATGTTTCTTATATTTTTAGTTACAAGCTTTTGTATACGCACGACGGATGTTTGAATCTCGATTTCGATGCAGCTTTTGTCGTGATCGTTTTATCGATAAAAGAAAAGCGCTCTACCGAGATGCAAGCAAATACATTCAAAATAAAAAATAAAGCGAAAAAGTAGAACGAAAACACCTTTTAGATAAGGCGGTAAGCCGCCTCGTTCAGACATCCGGGAACATATGCCAGGGATTGCTTAAAACGCGTGTTAGCATGCAGGAAAAAAACAAAACATTAAGTACGCTGAAAGTTAGGAAACAACGTGTTTCTGTCGTCACCAGAGATTTCAGATCTCTTTTCAAATCTCGGACTCTGAGGATCGCTCGTCTTCCAAAATGGTCGGTAATTTTTGGCACGTTAACACACGGGAGTTTTTCGTAGATGGTTTTTCGCCGTCCCGCAACGCTCTCCGCAACCCGCTACGATACCCGGAACTCTACAGTGAAGGCCATCGGCGCGCAGTCGCAGTAGCGACATCTTCGTCTGCGGAGGGCTTACTCTAGCGGAGAGGGAAAACGCGATCTACGAAATTCCCCACTATCTCGGGGTTACACGCGGCGCGCAGTCGCAGTAGCGACATCTTCGTTGCGGAGGGCTTACTTAGCGGAGAGGGAAACGCGATCTACGAAAATTCCCCACTATCTCGGGGTTACACGCGGCGCGCAGTCGCAAGTAGCGACATCTTCGTTGCGGAGGGCTTACTTAGCGGAGAGGGAAACGCGATCTACGAAAATTCCCCACTATCTCGGTGTTACACGCGGCACGCCAGTCGCAGTAGCGACATCTTCGTTGCGGAGGGCTTACTTAGCGGAGAGGGAAACGCGATCTACGAAAATTCCCCACTATCTCGGTGTTACACGCGGCACGCAGTCGCAGTAGCGACCATTCTTCGTTCGGCGGGCTTACTTAGCGGAGAGGGAAACGCGATCTACGAAAATTCCCCACTATCTCGGGGTTACACGCGGCGCGCAGTCGCAGTAGCGACATCTTCGTTGCGGAGGGCTTACTTAGCGGAGAGGGAAACGCGATCTACGAAAATCCCCCACTATCTCGGGGTTACACGCGGGCACGCAGTCCAGTAGCGACATCGTTCGTTCGGAGGGCTTACTTTAGCGGAGAGGGAAACGCGATCTACCGAAAATTCCCCTACTATCTCGGGGTTACACGCGGCGCGCGTCGCACGTAGCGACATCTTCGTTGCGGAGGGCTTACCTTAAGGCGAGAGGGAAACGCGATCTACGAAAATCCCCCAGCTATCATCGGGGTGACACGCGGCGCGCAGTCGCAGTAGCCGGACATCTTCGTTGCGGAGGGCTTACTTAGCGGAGAGGGAAACGGCGATCTATGGGGGAAAATCCCCCACTATCTCGTTGTTACACGCGGCACGCAGTCGCAGTAGCGACACTCTCGTTTGCGGAGGGCTTACTTAGCGGAGAGGGAAACGCGATCGACGAAAAATTCCCCACTATCTCGGTGTTACACGCGGCAGCGCAGTCGCAGTAGCGACATCTTCGTTGCGGAGGGCTTACTTAGCGGAGAGGGAAACGCGATCTACGAAATCCCCCACTATCTCGGGGTTACACGCCGGCGCAGCAAGTCGCAGTAGCGACATCCTTCGTTGCGGAGGGCTTACTTAGCGGAGAGGGAAACGCGATCTACGAAAATTCCCCACTATCTCGGGGTTACACGCGGCGCGCAGTCGCAGTAGCGACATCTTCGTTGCGGAGGGCTTACTTAGCGGAGAGGGAAAACGCGATCTACGAAAATTCCCCACTATCTCGGTGTTACACGCGGCGCGCAGTCGCAGTAGCGACATCTTCGTTGCGGAGGGCTTACTTAGCGGAGAGGGAAACGCGATCTACGAAAATTCCCCACTATCTCGGTGTTACACGCGGCACGCAGTCGCAGTAGCGACATCTTCGTTGCGGAGGGCTTACTTAGCGGAGAGGGAAACGCGATCTACGAAAATTCCCCACTATCTCGGGGTTACACGCCCTCCAGAGTCTTGGCGTGACTGCAGGACTATTGCAAACGTCGATTTTGCTGAATAAGAAACCGGCCCTCGGGGAAACAACATGCCCTCCTCGGCTGCTTACGCTCCGAGCCTATCTGAGCTCATATAAATTGAAACGAAATTCTGATGGTGGGTGAGAAATCTGAGGTTTCTTCGCCCTGGAAGATATTTTTCCAGAAGCACAAGGTTCTTAGCACCTGAGAAAAAAGTACTCAAGAAAGACGCACACATGCACGTACACTCTGCACGGGCACAGGCATAGGCCCACTCACACGCACACGCACACACGGTCGCACACACGCGCACCCGCACGCTGACACGCGTACGCACATGCGCACGCGCGTGCGCACAGACACGCACACGGGCACGCACGCACGTACATGCAAACGCGCACATACACACACGCGCACGTGCACACACACCACACAGGTATTAGCCCCATGCGCGACCGAAAGCGTCGCTGTGGTCGGCCTTCCACGATTGGCCGAACGCTGACTATGACGTCGGAAAGGAGATTTATCATCGACGGAAATAAGAGGAATGAAAGAACTTTAATTTTGACGGTGTTGGCAGTGTTCCTTTGAGAGCGCAATGATTTCAAGCTTCCACCATGCTAATAACAAACACCATCGAACTTGTTGTTTGCAAGGTAATGTCGTCACAAGAGGGAACCACAGGAGGGCGCCACCAAAACATCTCGCCGCTAATAGTCTTCATATTTAACAATCTGCGAGATCAAAATATAAATTCTTCTCGCTAATATGCGGATTGCACTTATTGATTTAGGACTCTTTTGAACGTGCGCCTTAATTCCTTTTATTTAAAAGAGAAAGGACTGATTCCGTGTAAGGACTCGGTGGTACAAGCCCTTATCTTGTGTCATTTATTTCAATTGTGCCACTGTTTCGCGCTTTTTTAATTAAAACCATGTTTTTTTCAGTGAAAGGTACAGTGATGCGAGAGAATCGTACGACGATAAATGTGGAGTTTAATTGGATGAGCTCGAAAGAGCGGTTCCATTTGTAGCCGAGCCTTTTTTGAAAACGAAACTTGAAATCTAAAAGCTTTCGAGCGCTAAAAGATACAATAAAAATGGTAATTATGTGATAATCCAATTGGAAGGACGGGTTCCACTTATTTATTTACGCTTTGCGGCACCTCTTTAAGATAGAACCGTAATGCGAAGCTTTTGTGGAATCTCGATATATCCCTGCTATCTGCAGTGAGTCGACGACACCGTGCTCGTACATCAAACCTAATGGGGTTCGCTGGATTGAAACAAAGAAAGAAGAAATATTGTTGCGCATTGAAATGAACCGCAATTTAGGTCAAAGGCATCTTTGAGTTGACTCCCAGGACCTGTTCACATATAAAGCACATCACTGCCACACATAGCACACTCACATATAGAGCACATCGGGTAAGGAAAAATTAAAAAAAGAAAATCGATTTTAGTTTTTTTTTTTTCTTAAAGTCGATTTTTTTTGGCTTATTTTTTATTGTCACACTTTTCTTAGAAAGATATATTTCGGCTGAAAAGCACTTTTTTCACAAATCAAGGGGCGGGCGACCACGCCCCCTTTTGGGGTACACTCCCTGTTTATCGATAAATTTTCGAAACCAAAAAAAAATAACAACACCAGATTTAAGAGCATGTTCGGGATGACCTACACCTTAAAAATGACCATGCAACTATTACGAAGCTTTATTTCTTTTTAGCCGATATTAATTCAAGAGGTTGGGCACGTTTTTTCCACTGTGTGTACTTTTAAGCGCTTGTGTTTTTGAACGACAAAATGGCGACATTGCATGCGGTTGTTGCATTCGATGGTGGTAGCATCGCACGAGCCAATATTTTGAAGTCTTGTGGATGTAAACATGTGTGGAACACCGGCAAGTGGGCTGAGGTAAGTTGACCTCACTCGAATATACTTTGTCGACCGAACGACACTACAGGTCACAAAAGAGGCCCGGCAAGCAACGCGACAAGCCGAAAAGCGGAGACATGATTCTGACAATGACTACCAAGCTGGTGGCTATTGAAGAAATGACTCTGAGGGCGTTGATGCCAATACGAATTCGTTAATCACCTAAACTCACTAATCTCGAAACTGTTTTTCAGTACATGAATACCATTATTTCCTTAACTTGCCAATATAGAGCGTTGACTTTTTTTAAATTTTTCTGACACTTAAGTAGGTGTTGAAAAATTCTGAACTAGAATTAAAATATGCACCTAACAGTTCTTGTGTTACACATTTTTTTTTTTTTTTTTTTTAAATGCGGAGCGTAACACTTTACTCTCGGAGTCAATCAGGGCTCGGTGTTTTGACGTCCCGGCAGTTCGTGCGCAGGGAGCAGACAAAACTTGCACTCCGCATACACTGAGAGAGCTAAAATGTTAGTACTAGAAGAATAATTCATGAAAATTGTAATTTTCAGTTGGTTTCATTAATTTTAGTTCAGTAGACAAAGCACAAAATTTAGAACAAAGTGGTATATGTTATACGAAAGTGTGGGTAGAACCAAAACAAAAAACTGCTTGGTGAAAACAGCAACAACGGACGGTTTTTTCTTCGACGTTTCGGCCGGAGTTCGGCCTGCTGAACTCCGAACAATAAACCGTCCGTTGTTGCTGTTTTCAGCAAGGGTTTTCTTTTCTTTTTAGTTTATATATATATATATATATATATATATATATATATATATATATATATATATATATATATATATAAAAGTGAGTAGGCGACAGTGAAAAGTGTTCCTCAACATGGCCTAAAATGCATGGGCTGTGAGCACTTGCCCTGTACCCAAATAACTAAGCGTCAAAATATTTGTTTTTATGTTGTTCTCTTTCGTACTTTTTGTTTATCTTTATACGCCGAGAAATTGAGGGAGAGGAGGAGACGAGAGCACGTCTAATGTCGTACCGTTGCCAGCGGGCATAGTTCTAACACGACCATGTCGCCGGGGAGCGCTGTACCCCCGGGCTGCCGATACAATGTCGCGCAGTCCCATTAGATGGCGCCATAACTGAGCTGTTCAAGGCGTGTTAGAAATGCTTGGGGTAATGGGCTTGTACGCGCCGGGCGCGGTCGCAAATTGTTTATGAATGGTTTTGCTTTCGCCCTATTATTTAACACGAGTTCACCGAATGAACGACGCTATAATCAAAACATCCTTTAAGATGAATGGAAAGAAAAACAGCACATAAAGGTAAGAGGGTGTCGTTAAAAAAATCGCATAAATCAGGCAATGAAGGGAGTACCGTAAAAATGTTCACAAAGGTACCTTTAGGAGCTGCACTTATCACGCTAAAATTTCGTGAGTGTAGGTTGTTAAAGGGGCCCTGCAATGACTTTTTACTAATTTTTAATTTGCACCAAACCTGAGCGCACTGAACGTAGTAACTTCAGTGAAACTTTTCTTTTCTCGAATTTCGCTTTAGTTTAAAAGTTATAGGCGAATTAAAATTACAAAAACAAGCAAAAAATAATCTCCTTTGTGACGTCCTTGGTTGCTTGAGTGGCCGTGAACTAGACGAGGGGTAGTGAGCTGAGCGAGTGCTCACGGCTGCCGCACTCCGTGTCGACGGCGCGAGAGGGCGCCACTAAAGCGTATTTTGGATAGGCTGTATGTAGCGGGCAGCTAGAGCGGCTCTCATTGCATTTGCTGCGCGATTAAACACTAATTCGGCATGACACTTCATTGGCCACAACCGACAGCAAACACGGGGTAAAGATCAATTCAGAATGGGAGCCACTTCGCCCTGCCATACCGCGAAACGGCCAAACCGCCAGACAAAGCTGCTCGCCGAAGGCCTTGGGAACGATCAAAGCCGGTCGGGTCCTCCAGTCCCTACGGCCGCAGCGCCGCCGCGTACATCCGGGACCTTTCCGTGTCGGCGCCTGATCCCACTACTCCTTTCTAGTATGCGCCGCCTTTTCCACCGCTTGGTGGCGGGTATGTCGACGGGTCATTTCTTGTTTCCGTACTTTATAAACTGCATTTGATTCTTTTCTTGTCTAAAATACTGGACAAAAACTACTTTTATAAATACTTGAATAGGTTCGCGCCACTTATATTTTGTATTTCGACTAAAAAGAAGCTTTTAGCGGCTCTGACCAGTAGTAAGCCCAGGACCAAAGACGTCACATTTTGCGCGCTTTCGGTACCGCGGGTCGCCCTTGTCGGTGGAGGAGGTTTCCGCGTCGTCCGGTTAAAATATGACGCACTGATATTTAGTTACTCTCTCCGTACCCGCTGGCTTGCCCGAACCCCAAGAGACGTGGAAACCGCAAAAAAGGTAGACGCTTAAATATGATTGCAGGGCCCCTTTAAGAAAAACTGGAAGAAAAGAAGAGCTTGTATTTTCTCTATGCGCGGGAGAAAAACAGAAACGAACCGTCGGGTTGACGCTGCCATTCGTGTATGGTACCACACACGCTTCTCTTCTGAATCTGCTTTAGGGGGCTAATCTCTAAAAAAATGTTTCAAGTTTTTGCGTCACATGGTGCCATATGTAAGTAGCAGTGTCGACCCGACGGTTTGCTTCCATTTTCCTACTGCGCATGGGGAAAGAATTTTTTTATTATTATTTTGCATTTTTTTCTAGACATTTACTAACAGATTTTGAGTAGGATCAATGCACCGCCTAAAAACACCTTTGTTAAAATTTCCATTGCACTCTGTTCACTCGCTTACTTATACGATTTTTCAACCTCCGAATTATCTCGAGAACAGCCTGTATGTGGGAGATGAAAAATAAACAAAAAAATTAGGACGTTCACAAATTTCTGTAATCCGTAATTCGAGCGCAACTCTTGAAGAGGAGGAGGGGAGAGTACGGAGGGGAGGGTATGCCCCTCCTTACCCGTACCATCTCCTCCTCCTCTGCTCCTCGTCCTCCCCTCCTCCTCTCCTCCTCCCATCCCCTCCTCCTCCTCCTTTCGTGCTCCTCCTCCTCTCCTGTCATCCTCCCTCCCCCCTCTTCCTCCTTCTACCTGGTGCTAAATTTAGCGGGGAAACTTACCCCGCTAAATTTATCGGGGCAATGTTTTCGCTAAATTTAGCGGGTTAAGTTTCCGCGATAAATTTAGCGGCGAAATTGACGTCACGTGACCTCAACACCAATTCAGTTTCCCGCTAAATTTAGCGGGGAAAATGACGTTACATGACTTCGTGTGACATCACCCATGAACAAATTCAGTTTCTCCGCTAGACTTAGCGGGAAAATTGACGTCGCGTGACCTCAACACCAATTCCATTCCCCGCTAAATTTAGCGGAGAATCGAATTGGTGTTGAAGTCACGTGACGTCAATTTCCCACTAAGTGTAGCGGAGAAACTGAATTTGTCCGTTAAATCTAGCGGAGAAACTGAATTTCCCCGCTAACTTTAGCGAGCAATTGAATTGGTGTTGAGGTCACGTGACATCAATTTTCCCGCTAAGTTTAGCGCGGTTACGCCGACGGCGCGAAACCCGGAAATGGCCGCCTAATTAAGAGCTGCGCTCTAAAAACATACACATCTCTAGGATTGTGTTGAATCCAAATGCTATGAAATCAATGTTCTAGAGATTCTACAATGAAAACATTTGTTCCCTTCCATGAACTGACGAGAGACCGTGGCAGACTTCCAAGCGAGAGGCCCATGTGAGCCAGCGCTCGTAGTGCGCGCGCGTTCTCAGCCCAAACACCTCGAACAGATGATTCCTAAAAAAGAGTAAAAGGCTTCTCGTTGGTACGGTTATTAAAGATCAATCAACAGTTATCTATGCGCGGTACTTTGATAATATGTAGACGTAAAAATATAAGGTCACGTATCTAGTGGTCAAAAACGTCTAACATGGCGGCGGCCGGGGGGGAGGGGGGGGGGGGGTTCATTATTAGTTGCCAGTTTATCGCTCTAGACCCCTCTATTATGCTCTACCTCGTTGAGCCGACCACAGCAGCGGAGGAGCAGACGAGATGCACCGCCATCTCTCGGGAGGAGTGCAAAGCAGGGCCCGACCAAAGAGGGCGCTGTGGCACTCGCGGGTGAAGAGGTCGTAAGTAAATTAGAGTTGTTCCTGGTTTTAACGTCTTACCTAGACCTGGCCCGCCATGTTCCAGTTAAGCTGAAGTTCGAACGTAAATCCTTAAAGCAAAGCCGTAGTGTTAGTAAAAATAAAATTGTCTGTTCTGACGCAGTGCCACCAAAACAGTTAGCAGACTGGTCCTCCTCCTGCAGAACTGTCGCCACGTCGACTTCCCTACAAGACATACGTGGAGCCGGTTGTTACTGCTATCTACGAACGAAGCGCTTTCAAGGGCAGGGTCCAAGTGTTTTGGCGAAAACATCGAGACCAGCGCTGTGACACCGTGCGATTGACGTAGCTTCTAAAGCGCCATTGTTTATTTACTATTTATTTATTTTGATATACTGCAGGCCTTTACGTAAGCCTAGGCAAAGTACAGGCAATAAAAAAAAAAATACGGCACTGCGCACACAGCATAAATTCAAAATTTGAAATACGTAACGACACCATATGAAACGTGTGTAATAACAGATCATGAGCGGCAAATATTTAATACAAGGATATAAAATACGGTAGAAATGCAAAGTTGCAACACTCACTCCAATAAACGAGGCTTAATTTTGCACTGCACATGAGAAAGAGTTTAGATTGTGGAAATGATTTGTAGTTTATCAGCGTACAACTGCGATTCGGTAATTTGGATCGATTCTTCCGGTAGCGAATTTCAATCTTCTATGGTTTGAACGAATTACAAATATTTGAATGCGCCAATATTGCTGTTATACGATCTTATAATTTTAGTGGGGTTAGTTCGACCTGATTAAATATTGATTATAATTTATTTTGAGGTAACCGTGGTATAACGAATGTATAAATTTTTGACAGGGTAATTTTTCGTCTCATTCCCAATGTTTGCAATTCGAATCTTTTAAGCAAGACGGTTATATTTTTCCTGTGTCTATATGTTGAGAAAATGAATCGCAAGCCCCAATTTCGGGTCTTGCTGGTGGCGTTTCATAAGTATATTTGCTGAGGATCCCACACGAGGCTTTCGTGTTCTAAGCAGCTAATCTAAATTCTAGCGTTGAGTGTTTCAAATTTCTCCTCAGGAAACCTAATTAATGTCGCGTGTTCAGTAACGCATCGCAGACTTCGTTGTTAGGTGAAAGCGCTTTTATTTTTCCAAGCCTGGTAGTTTGCCGGACTCTCTTCGTAGATCGCAGTAATTTGCCACTTGATTGCTCAAATATTTGGCAGTGTTTTTAATACAATGATCTGTACGTATCCATATTTCTGCTACTTTTAAACATAAAATAAGAATACTTCTTTTTTTACCGCTTCAGTTGCGGACGTATTTTGCCTCCTTGTTTTTCGTGAGTCCCGGAGCCCCATGCTACACGCCCCCCCCCCCCCCCCCCCCCCACCCCCAAGCGGGACCAAGGAACCGAGACAACACCGTTTGGTCAGCGCCGTGAACCTAGACCAAAATCGCAGAGTAGTGAGAAGCAAGCCGGTGCCTGTTGGAATCAGGTTCAATAACAAAATATTAAGAAAGAAAAAACTAATCCTGACATTACAGTGACTTCATGCTATTGTAGATGGTATTTAAAAATTACAAAATAAATGCCTAAACACACGGTGATACTTTTTTTGTGAATGAAACACACGACCACCATCACAAACGAATTCAGTCCCAGAACTTCCACATTTATGTAATGGCAAACTTGAATCAAAATTAACTGTTGGGCTAGTTGGCTACAACAGCAAAGAATACTGTTGGGCTAGTTGGCTACAACAGCAAGGAATACATATGGTGTCAAACGTCCATGACATCGCTACTAAAGCTCAGGAAGAAAACCGTCAGAGTTGCGTTTCTGACTGTATGGACATACTACTAAAAGCTGGCCCTCAAAGCGACAGGAAGATACATTTCACTCGTATAGTCACTCACTTTCGAGAAAGCAATTTAAATCTTCTAATATCGGACAAGGAAGGAGGTTTTGTTGTGACGACCAGAGAGATGTACCTTGATAAAGCCCAGTTCTCCATAGACAAGAATTTTAATTGCTTGGAGAGGTTCAATCCAAAAAAAAGTGAAGGCAAAAGCACTCCAGCTGTGCAACAGGCTAGATCTAAGCCAATTGAGGAAACAGATAAACACTGCTAAAAATGGTCAATTGGAAATGTTCTTCACCGCCAAAACTCACAAAGAGGGTTGCCCTTTTCGTGTAATAGTAACTGAACGAGGATCTTGGCAGGTAGCTATGTCCGAATTTCTTTTACGCCACCTGAACAACCTCAATGTCTATGACCCTTTTCTAATTCCAAACTCAGAATCTCTGATAGACTACCTTAAATCAAGTGCTTCGACAGTAAAGTTTGGACTCTCCCTTGATGTGGAGGACTTGTTCTAGTCGGTCCCTCACGCAAGAATGTTTGAAGCAGTCAGCGATTGCATAGAGGCTAATGAAACTGTGTCATTTCAAAATCAATGTGGTATACCATCCGAATCTTTTATGGAACTCCTTAGGTTCTACCTAACATCTACCTTTGTGACTTTTAGCGGCAATACTTACATCCAAAAGAAAGGTTTTTGCATTGGCTCCTGTGTGGCACCTGTCTTATGCGACATTTTTTTTTTTCCACATGTGACAGGGGAATAGCCCAGAGCCTTCCCACAAACCTTGTAACACGTATCTTTAGATACGTCGATGACTATCTCGTTTTACTTTCCATCGGACCTGACCAATATGATTGTGCTACATTTAACATCATAAGCAACACTTTCATCACACAAGCTCAAGGACTCAAATTCACACATGAGTTACCTACTAATAGCAAGCTTCAATTTTTACATCTACAACTGTCCTCTGAAGAATCGCACACTTGTTGGACTTATGCACCACGGTCCAAAAAAAGACTCCTACCTTTTTATTCTGTCCACTCTAAGATCATCGAAAGAGGAATAGTGCAGAGTTGCTTCCAAGCGGCCCTGCACAAGTCATGTGTACATACGGCTAAGTGTAGTTTCAAAGCACAAGTGCAAAGGCTGCAGGATTCTGGATACACCAATTCATTATTGTTTGATGTAGCAGAATGTCTGACAACTCCCAAGAGAAGAGGAAAACGAAATTGCGAGAAGAAAACGCGGCCGGCAGTGATACCCTACTTCCACAACATATCCCACAACTTCAAACGGATAGCCTCTAAGTATGAAGTACCAGTAACACTATCAGCTCCAAACAAACTAAAAAAATTGTGTCCTAAGATTAATTCGCAAAATGAAAATAACAACAACTGCACCGTCCAGCATACACACAAGTAGGTCAACTGCAACATCAACGTAGTGTCCGAAATTCCATTCACATGTGGGAAAGTCTACGTCGGACAATCTGGGCGCTGTGTGAACGTGAGACTTCGAGAGCATCACCTTTCTCTGAAATCATCACCATCGGGACATCTCGCCATACATGTCCGGGACTGCCACTGCACACCCATATTCCAACAGACTAAAGCCCGGTTCACACAGTTGCGTTTGACTGCGTTTGACTGCGTTGCGGCAGCGAGACACCAGGACATCCCTGCTGCTTATATCGCGTGCCGAGAAGATTCCTTGAATTGGATTCCACGCTTCATACGAAGCACAGATGTGCCGGTGACTCGCTTTTGGTTCTCGCCGCAACGCAGTCAAACGCACTCAAACGCAAGTGTCTGAACCGGCCTTTAGATCCTCAAGCATTACCATAAAAAAAGATCCAGAGAACTCTATGAAGCGAAAACCATGTTGTCTCTCGGGGGAGCTTGCATAAGCGCACCATCAATAGCGCTGTCCGAGAAAAAGATGAGATACCTCGACCTTTTTTCTTAACGCGGGTCGCTTTAATGTTTTCCAACCTTATCTTTGACCTGCTGATTTTGTTTATACTTCAGAATTTTTTTCGCTAGTGTCAAGGGGTGAAGTCAGATTTAGTTTACATTTTTTTTTAATGCATCTATAAACTATAACAATAATTTTTTCTTCTTCTTTTTTACCTTCACATGGCTAATTCTTCTTTTATGTCTTCCTCGGAGAATGCATTAAACTTCCAGTTGGAGTAAGCGCTCTGTCCTGTCCCCTCTTCTTTTCCTTGGTGTTTGCGCTTTTGAATTTTTATTTTTTAGGCAAACTTGAGCTAATCTCTATTCCGTTTGCGCTGAGTAATGACATTGTTTAATGTCTTGTGAACCATCTCGCCATCCCTTTATTACTTTTTTTATAGTTGCGATGATGTGCGTTTCATTCTACGGCCCTTTTCACGAGGGCTGGTTGTAACGATGAATCGATAAATAAACCTCGGAATCATCGACTTTAAGTTCTACTAGAGTCTGCCAGCGCATCGACGATGGAGACAAAGGGAATTCATTGTTAAGAACAGATCCGAATCGTCCGCGGGAAAGGGGGGGGGGGGGGGTCTGTAACAGAGAGAGAAAGAGCGAAAGAGAGAGTCAGCGGTGTTAGAAAAAGCGAGCGCGAACGGGATTGACGAGTTCGTCGCACAAAGGTAAGCTGCGAAGCGCCGCTGGCGGCAGCAATCAAAACACCAGAGCCGCCGCTGTCACGAAGGGGGGCACTGTCGCAAGAAGGCCAACTCGAACACTCGACGGTTCCTCCTTAAGGATGTTCCGGGAGCAAACAAGCATCGCGTTCGGGCCTTCGTAGCTTGCGCGGAGTACTTTTTGCTCTTCTTCGGCGGGCATCGGAGAACGCGCTGCTTGTTGCGCTGGAACGACAGGACGCGACGAGCGTTGGGTCACAGCTGTCTACGACTGCCGCATCGCGTATACGTTGTACCGAATATAAAAGAAAGACTGCTTCATGCGGTCAGGGTAGGGACGAGCCATTGCCTCCGGGAACCGATATTGTTATTGTCTTCTCGTTGGGAGGCTATACCCTGCTTCGCTCTACGAAGGACAGCGGGGGACGCCATCGGAGCCACTTGGATGTCGCGTGAATATCACGTGACGTACGGCAGGGACGCAGCAACGCGCGGGGTGCATAGTCACGTGATACGCTCGGAGGGCTCAACTGACTGGGATTGATCGTCTGCTCCGGTTTATTGTGAGGTTAAACGGAGCATAGTGGAGTTTTCGGACGCGCAGTAGAGCGTGCGATGTTTCCTTCGACGTATGACACTGGCTTATGTTCGTCTTCTGATCCAATTAATTGTTCGGTATTATTATTTTATATTTTTATCGACCATCGTTTAGTTTTGACGTTACACCGGAACGGTGCATGGTGCAGCTGTCGGCACGGTGCACGCAAGTCGTGCAGGCGCTTCACTTGACCCGATTCTGTTTTATGCGCGCACACTGCTCACGCCTGGTGTGTGCAAACGCAGCCGCCATGCTTGTGAACAACGCGTGTATGCGTGTAAAGAACAGAAAGTCAAGCTCGCGTTTAAAGCGCCGTGAGATGCGAATGAGATTGAACGAAATCAGAGTTCACCGTGTTGAAGTTCGTCAACTAAAGGTCGTCGGGAAGTCCGTTGTGAATATTATATGTGTGTTCTGGCAGAGACGACCTGTAGAAACAACTCTGGCGCACGATGCTGCTCCGAGTCGTAGCTGGAATAAAACAGCCTTTCATTGCACTTAGCAGTTGTTTCTGGCTGCATAAATGTGTCTGGTTGGAAACGCGAGATCTTGTCGTAATTTTAAGAATATATACCGGAATTTTATACTAGTATTATTATAATATACTTATAAAGAGGTTCCGAACAGTTTCTCATAAATTATACGCTCTTTCATTAAAATAATATTCAACCATCCTCGTTTCTTTTTTTTTTTTAACGTGCTAGACACGATTGCGTTACAACACATTATAAATATTTATACAATATAAAGGCGCATTTAAATTGCAGATTTGGAACGTTCTACCTCCCGCTCGTCATTTACAACAAAATAAAACACACCGTTCATGATCTGGCTTGTTGCTTTTGTGAGTTCACTGTATAGAAGCAGCACCATTTTTCGAAATGAAACCAACTTCGGCGAATATCCCCCTCCCCCCCCCCTTCCCCCAGAACAGCCTCATCTCAGACGCCAAGATACATGACTTTCAACTGACCACAAAAAAGGAGGGGCCGGATAACAGAATACCCAGGGCGGGGAAAGGACTTTGCTTTTTTGCCCACCAAGAGAGCGAGCAATTATTTGTGTGTGTGTGGGTTTGTCGGAAAAGGGAGGGGGGGGGGGGGGGAGGGCACTTTCTAAGATCATTTACTGACCCAAGGCCCCATCTAGCCTGTTTCCGACGTCCCCTAACGGCAAGATTAATCTGGCATTAGAGCGAGCAGGATTGGCAACCCAACTCTTATTCTAATGGGGGGACTGTTGAGAACGTCTGCAGGAACTCGCGTTTATTTATCACGATTGTGCGTACGTGCCCTGATCGGTTGAAGGCTTTGCAGCACCGAAAGACGCCGGCGGCACTGACGTCGGCAATGCAGCGCAGTCATTAATTGGAGTCGGTCTGATCCGAATCATAATTCCACGCTCGGGGTTGCGGAGGAAAAATAATGATCCGCTAAGCACTGGCGCTGCGACGCAAGCTAGGGTTTTACTCTTTCAACACCAGCTTCGGCTGGTCGCAGATTTAGGGTTCGAGTCTACCTGCAGCTGCTTTTGCAACTGCCCACATCTGGGTCGACGATCTTGAATGCAGGACTAGAGGGGGGTAATTATACTTTATAGTAGCTAGCTTCCTCCGGTACATCAACGCAAGAATAATAATAAATGTATACGTTAGAAACATACAGCAACTGGTTTAGAAAACGGAACGAGGTACATTTGACCTGTATCCGCACGTTCAGCAGTGATATGAGAGCTTTTAGATTCTTCTGCGTGCCTGTTGTTCTGCAATGCACTTGAACCACCAATCATTGGCTTCCTTTCAGTTAGTTTAATTATTCAGCAGGGCGAGTGGTAATATGTTCACATGGAGTGAACAGTGTTAGTTCTGCATTAAGACTAACAAACCATTGGATGAACTGATTAAACTGAGGCCATTGATGGTTGTTCCGACTACATTTCTGACGTGTTCCACGAACATTCTGCTCTAACCAGCAAGTCCTGGAGCAATTTGGATGATAATTTGCGCGTGGCTGGCTTCGGCAGCAACTGTGAGTATTCTCGAGTGAATGAACAATATATATTCACATGTTGGGAGTAGCCGGCGGTGCTAAGGTGTTTCATATTTATTTGCTGTTCGCCCTTAAAGGGGCACTCAAGCAGTTTTTGGAGAAGCTACTTTTTGGTGCGATGGCGTTAAGGAAGTGTCAGTGAATGAGTATCTTCCGTTTTAGAAGGCAGAACCGCCTATTAATCACGCAGGAATAAAATACGTGCGGTCTCTTTTCTGTACTTGCGAGGACCAATGAAATTATTGTATGTTTGAAACTTTTGGCGGCCTTTGTAAAGTTTCGCTAAAGAAACAATTTTCAGTTCATTTAAATATGTTGTGCATGATAATTTCAAAAGACGTAAAATATTTTTAGTTTAGAATACGCGATACTGCAATTATCCGTTTCACAAACAAGGGACTACGTTTTCTCCTTGCCTTCCTCCGCGGGGGGTGAATTTCCCGCTTCCCCGGGATGCGCGGAAGCGCACGTATCTGCGCGCGTTGCAGGCCGGCCAGGCCTCGGTGGTGGTCGTCGACGTGGACGGCGTGGTGAAAGCTCATCGTTCCGCGTAAAAGCGCTATCATTGACTGTGAATTTTCGTCGTGTGTCGCTATGATAACCCAGCACGTACTAAAAGGGAAGATCCACCTACTCGTGCGGCGATGTCGTGGCGGCACTCTCAAGACAGCAGAAACGCCCGTGCCGTCGTGTTTGTTTACTTCGACTACAGTGGTGCTCCTCGAGCATCGCCCGGATTTCTTATTTGGCGCATTTCATGCGTGTGCTCAAGTTCAAGGTATTACTGGCGCGTACCGTATAAAGGATGCGAATTTTCACGCGTTTTCATCACCGGAGAGAAGTGATTAGTGTTAGCAATCCTGAACGCTCGCAACGTCTATCTGATCACGAAATCATATTTCTACGTTGCTATATCGCTGCTAAGATTACATTGCCTTTTATAATCGTAGAAAAGGCGTGTGGCGATATTTGTACTATTGCAATGTCGTGTATTAGAGTCGTGATCGTCCAAGACGGCGTACTGCATCTTTTTATTTTATTTTTTTCATCCACTGTACCCTGCAAGCCTATCAAGAAAAAAGAATAATAAAGCTTTAGGCTATAGACACATTGAGTAGCAGTGCGTCCTCTTTTTAGAGGGGCCGCTGAAACAGCTGACGGCCGCGTATAGAAGCGGTCGACGTGCTAACTACCCGCTGCGCTTGTTGTAGTGGTTGCAGGTGTGTGTACACGCGCGGCGCAGAGCGGTCGTTCCGGTCGCAACAAACGCAGTCGTAGGTACGCGCTCGTTGCACATGTCTGAACCAGCCTTTCCCCCGTCCTCCCGAGGCGAAAGGCAACGTGGCGACATCGTTTGACATCACGTACCAGAGGTAACGCTGCGATGTCAAACGTTGGTTCGGTTACGACTTGCCCCAACCGCAAATCGAAGAATGCCCGAAAAGGTCTGCGTTTCGCCGTCCTCGGAACCCGAACATGACTCCGAAGCGCTGCTATCGTCCACATCGCACGTCGAAGTGGCGTCATAGGAAATCATCCCCAGGTCGGCTGTCCGCCGAAGAATTTGAACCTCTAACGGCGTCATGGTCCTCGAGCGTAGAGAACTCCGCCATGATCGAAGTTCGAATGACAAAGAGGTTCGGCCGATGCGGCTACCTAGGGATCACTGCGCGACGGAACGTCGTCCAACGCCATTGGCCCGAGATCCTTTTGATAAGCGTGCGAGGACCAATGAGAGTGGTTTCGTTTTCGGGTAGATCCGAGGTTTGGCGGCCTTCAATTACATTTTTGTTAAAGAAATAATCACCGTATGACTATATTTTTTGGTTTTTAGGGATACTTAGGGGGTCTAAATTCAGCTGTCATCATCAAAATACGAACTCAAAAACCACTTGAGTGCCCCTTTAATAAAAAAAGAAACAAGAAAGAGGGGGGGAAAAAAGGACAGGTTGTCGGATTTTCTAAACTAAAGCAATTTTCCAGTTTCGTGCAACAATGCATCATGCATCTTACCATCCTCGACGTTTAGTTTTTAGCGTTTATACTAGTAAGTAGTTTATGCTAACAGGAACGAACGCCACGTATGGATTGAATTATATCTGCTGCTACATAATTAGCAAATTAAATATTCGAATTAAACCCGCTCGCACCCATGACCACCATGCCGTTACCGGTTTTTAAAGATCTTCCACGCACTTACAGCGGCCCATTCAGCGTCCATATAAACAACTAAACACAGCCCATGCGACCTGCATTTTCCCTATGCAAAGCCAAGTCAAGACGCCCCGCGCCAAGGCAACATCACGCCCGACACCATTTGTAACGCGAGAGCTTCCTAAACAAGCCAGACGACGCCACTCTCAGCCCTCGTTTGCGTCCGACCCGAAATGTCACACAGAGGCAGTCCATTCGTTCACCTTACACCTCCTTCTCCCCTCCGAAATCCAGCAGACTCAAGAACCGGGTGTCACATAAAAGGCAGCGCCGCGCCGAGCAAACGGTTACAAATGACCCCAAAGTTAACCAAATTCCAAACTCCCTCCGCAATCACGTGCCAGGTCGTAACCAGACACGCACACCGGCGACAGCAGCCGACAATTACTGCGAGCAAAGAATTCCTCCTTGCCGTTCCTATTCGCAAAAAGGCGAAGAACCTCCTGCGACGTCTACGCGATAAGTCTGGGACCAGGCCGGTTCCGGCTCTGGGTATCCCAATAAATCCGGCTCGCGACGATTAGCCCGACTCCAGGAGTGATGGGCCCCGGACTAAGGCAGGGATGTCCGCCGGCGGTCGGCTAAGAATAATGGGGGCCAATTTCAGAAGGGTGGCAGAGGGCGGGCGGGAGTACGTACGGCTCACGCCGCGTCCGGTGGTCGCCGTTTGGACGTCACGCCGACGGGAAGAGCTCGGGTATCCTATACTCCTTTCCCCTTTAAGCTGACAGCGTGGTGGGAGCTACACGTCCTCGCCGGACCTATCAGTCGCATCGCCTCCATCACCTGACCCCGCTCTAGTGTGATCACGCGGTGAAAAATAGACGTAGCACTGGTCCAACGATCCCCTAAGCACCCACCACACTGTCAGCTTAGCGGTGAACGGAGTACAGAGGTCTACTGACAGCGAAGTGGACGCGACATAGCTCTCAGAGCCAATCGAGGCTCAGCTTCGCGCCCCCTAAGCTCTCAGAAGGCATCAATAAAATGCGGAGAGCGAAGTCACGTGCCGCAACGCGGACGACTTTGATCGGCCCGGCAAGAAGGCTGCCGCAGCGCGGGCTGTCGGCTTGGAAGGGACACCGAGTATATGGAGTCAATGATTCACCCGAGATGGCCCAACCTGGAGATCAGCGATTGGGAGTCGGACGCAAATGGGGCTGGCTTAACCGGGGAGGCACCCAGCTGCTTATTTATAGCGCTAGATATATTCCTACTCCCGCGCTATCTTTTGGCTCGAAGAGCCCCCCCTGCTTCGGGGTCTGTTCCAATGTGCTCAACGGAGGCTTAAGCTTCGGGTTGATGCTATACTTGGCGCGACATTAGTTATGGACGTCCGCCGACATTGCGGCAGATATAAAGAAGGGGGGTGCGTATAAATAAGCGCACGATTCGGGGGAGTATACGCACTGCGCGTGACGGTCGTGCCAGGCATCTGTCGACGCGATTCATACGGTGAGATTCGTTTGGACCTCGCAGGAAAGGGCCTGAGGTACCTGTACTGCAGCTCAAAGCCCACATCGACAACTACATAGACGGGATGACTAGGACAGCTTGAAGTCGCGGTCACGCGATACAAAACACCGTCTGCGGACAATAGGGCGTTTTAGGGAACGTTTTTGCGCATCCGATACGGTACGAGCTTCGCATGTGAGAGTACTCTGCGGTAGCGCATGCGCAGTTGGTACCTGTGGGCCCATCGTACCGTATCGGATGCGCAAAAACGGTTCCCTAAAATTCCCTATTGTCTGAGGCCCGTTTCTTCCTTGTAAGACGGTCACGTTGATTTTACAAAGACTGCCTTCAGATATGTTGGAAGCAAAGACGCATCGAACATATGCTTGCAGCGTGTCCGCAAGTAACTCTGTCACCATACCGGCAGAGAAACTCCGCGTCTTTTGGATGATGTATGAACCGCGTGATCGCAGCGTGAGGGTTGGAAAAACAAACAAAAAACATGTAATATAGTCACTCACAGCTTATGAAACGCAAGGGACAGCTAATGATGTCCACGCTCTTTGCTTTCTCATTTGTTCTATACGGGGTTCTTATCGGCGAATCCGACAATTTCATAGGCTGAAGAGCGATCACGAGTTGCTCAGGAGGTTATCCGGAGAGGGCTTCAATCGTAGCTATTTTCATCTGGATGGCGGCGTTACGTAGCAAGTGATCGCCGCGGCCAGGTGTTTTCGCGTTCAGTGGCATTAGGATTGTCGGAACTCTCAAAACTTTGGTTGAGACTTTTTTCTAGATTTCATTTAGTTAGTGCGTATATATGTGAACTTTCACCGGCAGCATCGATGATGTGATATCGCGGTTTTCTGGTTCTGTAGACGTTTTGTCGCAATATAATAAGCTATTTTTTGTGATAAAGCGAGTCTATACGTGGTTACGCTCAGTTATTGTCCCTCTGAAAGGTTCCAAGTCTACACTGATGGGAAAAAATATCAGGATCTCTCACCGCCCGTCTGGCCAACTACGTTGCCTTAGAAAATCTGGTTTTATTTTTGAAATGTGAATTGTCTCGTGCTCGGCTTTTTAGGCAACATAAGTGTGCTTATCGAGTTGTCTATTGCACTCATTTTGAATTTGTTCATATGTAATTCATCTTTTATTACGTGCTATTTATCGTATATATGACGATTCGATGTCTCGCATTTATGCGGCAGTTCTAAACATTATTTCGTTTCACGTTCGATCGATTGGCAATTACTAGCAGATAAATCTGTAAAATGAATGGAGTTACAAAATGATTTCTCGTGTGCTTTTGTTTGCTTGTTTGCTTTCGCGTTTGGTCCTATACTAAACTAAATTATATTAAAGGCCTATTCGGCGAACCAAATGTGGTAGCAGCTAATGGAGGGCATCAGCTGTTCCCACTAATGCTTCCTCATTTCCCGACAGTTCTCTCGAGTGGAAACTTTTTTTTTTCACTACCTATTTTGTTTTTTTCGTATCTTTATGCAATTTTTATGTTATTTTATTTTATTTTATTTATTTTTTCGTGGGTGGCACAATTTTTTCTTTACTTTCCGCCGCAAAAAACAAAAAAATAAACTGGGCGCTTTTGCGACCGGAATTTTGTGGTGTTGATGCGAGAAGGCGGTTAATTGCTTAATCATGCATGCATGACCCTTATCGCCACATGGGATTTATCGCCATAAAACCTGGCGTCGTTATTGCACCCGGACACTCCCTGAAACGGAAGACAACTCAAATAATTAGTAAAGGGCGTAACAAATAAAAACAATAACGCTATGGAGCCTGATGGGGAGCAGTTAATTTCTCCTACTTTTTTGTGCCCGTTTTATCGCTGAATTTGCTGGTTAAGCGAGCGCGGGAGTTGTATTTCGATGTTGCGTGAGAATAAGCGAGGAAGAGAACGATTAATTAGCTCTCTACTTCATGCTACTGCCCTGTGAAACTGTATCGTTTTAGTTACCTTAAATAGTTTTATTTTATATTATGTGTGTTTTCTCTTGTTTTTTTTTTTTTTTCTTTTAAGGAAACATTCGATGCGCAGTGGATGAGAAAATTACCTAGAACTTGGCGACATTGTTCATTTACGCTTTTTCGTGTCCCGTTCAGGCGGAGTACGTCGAACGATACGATGGCATTCGGGCCAACGAAGCGCAGATAATAGGGAGTTTTCGTAGATCGTTTCCGCTGTCCCGCAACGCTCTCCGCAACCCGTTACGCTAGCCGGAACTCTACAGTCAAGTCAAGGCCATCGGCGCGCAAGCGCAGTAGTGGCTGCTTCGTTGCGGAGGGCTTAGCGAAAGGGGAAACGCGGTCTACGGAAACTCCCTATTGTTCCTCATGACCTTTTCCTCCTAGCATCCCTGCTCAGTGCTCCCAGTGGCAATTCAAAGTGGTGGGCTAATCGTTTATATATGAGTAATTCTTTAATGACAATTTTTGCTTCCCGTGTACCGAAGCTTTTTTTTTTGTGTGTGTGTGTGTGTGCGTGTCTGTGTGAGAGAGAGAGAGAGAGAGAAAGAGAGAGAAACGTGCTTCTTTTTTTGACAGTTATAACGAAATAATAAATGAGAAACAAAAAGAACAGAAACGCGGAAACGCGTCTTTCATCTCAACGACAATTTATTGGGACGGCATGCACACTCCGCCTTCCCAGCGTTTGTCTTTGTTTTCTTTTGCAAACTGGGAAGCAAGGAAAGGATTGAGGCACCAAATTTAGAAAGAAGTAAGTAGGGGTCTTCAGTCTACATATGGTGACTCCTATGGGTTCTGTCTGTTGCGTTTGTCATTTTCTTATAATAACCATTTTCAGGAAACGTTCGCAGTTTGCGCACACAAAACACTCGCAAGAGCAAATTTGAACAACCCCAAAACAAAACACAACAAAAAATTGTGTTTTTGTGTTTTAATTATTTTTTTATAAGTCTTCTAGTGGGGAATGCATTGGCGGAGATACGTGTAAATAATGTACAGTCTCGCGCAACATAAAAGACCCAGTCGGTGAGAAAGTTTATGCGGTGATGCTAAGCATACGTTGGCCAGAGCTAGGCACTCTATTTTTGGAGAGTCAATAGAAAAAAACGTTCATTTACTTACTCACCCTAAGCAATGTGCGCTACACCCAAGCAAGTCCCGCGCAGCCGCCTGAAACTACATCGCCGAATGGGTATTTCAAATTGTTAGAAACTGTACGAATTTCGCTCGCGCGATATTAATCGTGACGCCCGATCTCTTTACATTTTTTCCACCAGTGCGCAGCCATCTTGAATATCGTAACTTCTGGTACGCGTTAAAACATCGTTTTGATCTCTCCACGCCGCTGGAAGGTGTTCACAAACAATGGCGTGATTGCCAAACATTCCTGTTTTGCCTCACCAATATTTTCTCACATATTCCAGGTTGCTATGTCTTACCTTATTATTATTTTTTTTCGTCCCTCGTGCCAGACACCGAACCCACATGACTGTGAACAAAAGGAACCGAAAAACATCCGCGAGGAGGCGCCGAAAGTGTCGATCGTCTGCAAACGACTCCGCCTTTCCGCCTGCTTTCCTCCTCACGATGCAAAAACGCAGCGCATGCGCACTAGCGATCAATCTCCGCGGGAGGTGTTCGCCATTACATTTCAAACGCTATCCATGGTCTGAGATGGACCCTCCCTTCAGTCTATGCTCTCTCGAGGGAGGAGGTCCAACTGTCACGCCCCTAGCGACTAAGTTAAGAACTATAATTGAGAACGCGGGGACATCAACGATATCATGAATCGTTTCTCTAAGTTTCTGACGCTGTGCTCGGCCGACATACCGATCGCTACGTCGGCGTTCGTTTGGGACTCGCGTGTTTAATCAGTGGAGCAGCGATTGAACGCGAGCTCCAGCCGAACTATGGCTGCGTTTACATGGATGCGATCCATCGAATCAAGTAGAGACCAATCACACGAACACTGTCTCTTTACTTGGTCCTCTTTTAGCCATCAACTACCGATCAAAATAGTCAAATCTCGATACGATGCGGTACGGTCCCAAACATGTAAATGCAACCACTGACGCAACACTCACGTCCCGTTTTTAAGCCTCGTGCTGTACCGAGAAAGACGGCGTAAAGAATCCAGTCCGGGCTTCGTGTCGGGTAAACACCGAACTCTGTGGAAGTAACGAGTAAAGGTACATTTATACTCCAACGTAACGTCGTCGGGCGCCGCGCAGCGCAGCGCGCGCAGGTACTTATTGGTTGCAGATATCGAGTTCCTGGTTGCCGGCCAATAAAAGGCGCGCGTTCTGCGCTACGCTGCGTTCAGTGCGCTCAACGTCGGAGTATAAACAGCCCTTTAGACCCTCTGATAAAATTCACTCTTCGCACTTCTTCGAAGCAGCGACAACCGTTGCTGCGTGGACGCGGGAACCTCGTGCCTCGTGCGAACGCTGCGCCGTAAGTAATTCTGTGGTATGTTGTTTACACAGCTGGAAGTAAGTCTGCCTCGATGGGAAACCTGTCTCTCAGCAATAGGCAAGAAATTTAGCCAGTGCAGTACACCCGCCAGCCCGATCGGACGCCGGCACGATGCTCATCCAGATGGAAACGGGCTGTGTGGGGATGGAAGCCAGCATCCCTGGATTCTGCAGCGCGTGCTTTCGCTCCACGTGTGCTGCGCCGTCACTTGCTTCCAAGGGCCTCTTAGTTTAATGCTGCACCGCCGTCTGCTTCCAAGAGCTTCACGAAACACGGGCCTCGTACTTTGGCGCATTTGACGCTACTTACATGACAAACACACGTCAAGGGGCTTCAATAACAAGCTGGGCATAGCGCCCCCTATTGGCGACGAGATGTTTCGGTGGCGCCCTCTTACGGTTCCTTTCACTGACGTCACGACCGAGATTATTAGTAGCGAGCGACAAGTTCAACGGTGCCCAAAAAAGTGCATTGCATGGAAGCCTGGTCATCACGTTCCTACACCAACACCGTCAAAGTTGAGAGTCTGACTTTGCTCTTATTTCCGTAGATGAGAGCGGAACTCATCCTACTGTTGGCGGTGCTCGAAGTTGCCGGAAAAGAATTTGAGACGTCCGTCCCGGAGCTTAGGCGAAAGGCATCTTCTTTTTATTGTTGTCGCCCCGGCTCCCGAGATCCACTGAGCGAGCCAGAGCGAGAGTCTGCTCGAGCAACTCGCGCTCGCTGTGCTCGGTTCTGTGGCGCGCAGTGTTTTCATTTAGAGCGCGAAGTGTTTCTTTTTGTGTGAGGCCGGTATTAAAAGCTGCGACTCTACACTACTAAAGACGTCATAGTGAGCGTTCGACCAATCGTGCCGACGACAGCGGCGCTTTTGGTCGCACACGTCGCCAATAGTTCGACCTCCTCGACAATACACACCCCCATTGTGTCGCAGCCAGAAATGCCGCCGAAAAGTCAACGTATTCATCGGATGTCATAAATGACAATATGAAGAGATGAACGAGGGCATCGAACAAAAGATGTCTGTGTATAACAATTGTCTCTTCTTTTATGTTTTTCTCTCTCTCCACAAAAGGCGTGTCCGGGGGACGGCGGGGGTAATCGAATATTCGCTACACCGGGGCGGTTGTCAGGGACAACCACCCCAGTGTCCAAGCCTTGTGTGTGTTGGGCCTGTTCATGAGAACGCCGGACCGAAGAAAAATGCTCGCCCGCCGGACTACATAAGCCTACAGGAAATTAGCCCAAGAATCTGGACAAATAGTTGGGGCTCCTGTACGTCTGATGATTTTGTTCTTGCACGGGGCGTTGTACGTAGTAACGCCACCCATGGGGCCAAATCGGTCACAATGGAGTGGAACCACCAACGGCCTCCTCTCTCCCCTTTTTCTTTTTCTCTACTGCTCCTGATTTGTTTTATTGTTCATTCTATATTTTTACTGCTGCAACCAGGAGTCAGCGGACGTGATGATAGCGCCGGTCTTGCGTGTATGCCCACCACTAATTGTCAGGTCAATGAACGTTAGCTCGGGTCAACGTGTGACTTTTTTTGTTTGTTGATTTGAATTGTTTTTGGCCCATGTTTTGTATAAGTTATTTACAAGCTTCTTTTACACGGCCTGCTGTTTTCGCTGTGTTCCCGGGCCCTGTCGAAACGTGCGTTCGAGTCCTTGTTGTTTGGTATTGTCGAGGTGAATCAAATTAAGAGCGACGGTTTGTTGTCTGGGCCGTCGCCGCACAAGCGCGGAGCTGTAGCGAGACAACAGTTACTCAGCCGGAATAACTTAAAATCTCGCTGCGTGTTTTTTTTTTTTTTTTTTTTTGCGGGATAAGGTTTGTTGTTGAAAGATTTGTCTGACGTGATTACACAGCGACGCTGTTGTTTGCGACTGTTATCCTTGTGCGTTTTTTTTTTTTTAATTCGCCGTTATTATAATCAATGAGGGACAATTTATCGTCGGCTACTGTGTACTTGGAGCAAAGGGGGAGGGAGTGACAGCTAGGCTCAAGGTGTTTGCCATTCATGGTTCTCGTTAAAATGATCGAAATTGTTTTCAATATTGGGAAAAGCAACGTTCAAAGGTTTTGTTACATGATCTGGTCGTCATGTAGAAGTTTCATGTTCTCCTCAAACTAGTCAATACACCGTCAAAAAAACAAACGTTTGAACATATTTTGTATGCACGATCTATACGCACATTGATTCCCCTTATTGATCCTTATTTGCAATTGAGAAGCAGAACGGCAACAGACCTTTCCAGAAAATCCCAGAAGGCCTTCTAACAAGGGGAATTGTGGGGCTGTCTGGATGTACGCTCGTGCCGACTCGAACGCTTCGTATATCCTGGTAGCGGCACGATTCATTCTTTCCTATTGTTAAAAGCTCAGAACACACACACACACAAAAATAAAAAAATAAGCGAACCGAAAAGAAGGTCATCACAAACTTTGTTTTACTTTTCTCCGCCGTTCTCTGCGTTCTGAAATCCCGAACTGTTAAACCAACGTCAATTTCGTCCTCCCTTCTTGGAGAATTTCACGTACCGTACATCTGAACGTCACAATGCGTAAAGCAGACGCTGGGGGCACCACATATCTCCAGAAAGGTATAATAAAACTGCCCTATGCTCAGCCCTAACCCACTGCTTTCGAAAAACTAAAAAAAAAATAAAAGAAAGAAAGAAAGTAACGCATTTTAATGAACCAAAAATAAGAAAGCTTACAAAGACCGAATTTAGGGGACTGCATACACGCAATATTAATCTTCTTCACCGCGCTTAAACCGGTGCGAACTAATTAACCTTTCCTCCATTCTATTAGATAGTATATACGCGTATACGAGAACACTTTCGTATTTTGAGCTCTCGAAAGTCGGTGACTTCATCCAAGTATAGGTGCATATCATAGTAATATTTTCGGCGGCTTTGTCGTTTTGGTTTCATATTCGACGGGCGCGGCACCAGGTTTTTCCTTCTCATTCCACGGAGCCGCGCTTTTCATATCTGCAAACCAGAAAGGTCGATGTTCCAACACACGCCGTCGAAATAATAATATGTAGCGGATCAGGCATACAAATTGGCAAAAGCGATTACACATATAGAAGCTTTGAATCGGTCGAAAAAATCTTCCCTTCTGTGGTCACCCTGGCCTGCGTTTTTCTTTTTTTTTTTCTTCTTCAACTCGTCCGCTACTATTGCACACGCTTGCAGCGACGGCAAACTCAAGGCGTTACTTGGGCCGGCGGCACGCGAACAAGTCTCCCAAGGCGTACGAGAACCTATACTAAAATCAGCGAAGCGCCATGTTTGAGCGCTATGTCGTTGGCCAGCCTCCCACGATTTCGCTCCGCCCGTACGTTACAGGCGCAGCCCTAAAATGAGGAAACATCCGAAAGCACTGCGAAGGTTTGCTGAGCCTTCGCCAGCTTCCTTTGGCTGTGCGTAGATAAGCCTGCTTACACATGCAAAGCTGGAATATCCGGATGCCTCGCGCACATCTCCGAACTTTGCTCCCCCCCCCCCCCCCTTTTTTTTTTCCCCCTCTGCAACAGGCTTTTTAGGTCGTAAACTTTCGATGGCGAAAAAGGCTCAAGCCCGTGGCGTAACGGAGAATGTTGTGTGTGTCTGCTTTCGTGTAGGAGGAAAAGCTACGCGACAAATCGCGTCGAAGCAGGCGGCGTCGAAAAATATAGGGCAGTAAATTGGAGCCTAAGAGTTGTTTGTGCAAGACCCATAGGGACGAACGGAAAAGAGGAAACTAAAGAGGCCTTTTCCGCTTCCTTTTTCACCCTTTTTTCCCGGCGGTAAATTCTCCAAGGATCTGGAACGTAAGTGTTGTGTGCCTAACGCTTTTTTTTTTCTATTTTTGCCAGCGGCGTCTATAGCGTTTGGCAGCTTTCGTAGAGTGTAAAAAAATGCATAAGCTCTACAGAATTACGACGCCTAAATTGTATCAAAGCTGGTCTATAGGACAAATATTGCGTACAGTTTCTCACATAAAATTTGTTTTTGTCTGCCCGGCTGCTGAATTTTCCAGCCGGCGGCAACTTGGCTTCCGTGGCGTGACACGCCGTGACACCAGCACCTGCGTCCGTTTGTCAGTTGTACCACGGCCGGACTGGATCTGCGTGCTTCGTTTTCATACGGTCTTTCTTTTTTTTTTTTGTCGCAGGAGAAAGTATGCGCATCTTTCTGCGTGTAGGCGCTGCAACCCAACTATTCTTAAAGCCTCTCTATCATGGGAAATGTGGCGCCATTCATTGTTGTAGAAATGCTCGAGGCAAGGGCCGCGCGCCACTTCTGGGAAATTCATGGCGTCTGAAATCTCGCTCATTGCTGCGCTGTGCCGCCATGATCTTCCCAAGGGCTGCACGTTGCACGTGCCTCGTGCATTGACGAACATTGCGCGGCTTTTAAAACCTGAAGGGCCTTTAAAGGAGCGGTGCAACGATATTCAATTGGAATGTTTTTCACTTTACACGAGCTTACTGGCTCTAGTGGGACTCAAGGATCGTCGCACGCAACGCCACTTGCCAAGAAACTCCTTTGTTGCGGTGTAATTTCAGAGACAAAAGCGATCATTTTCATTCAATCTCTCCTTTGCAAAACTTGATGACGTAACGTGGGGATCGCAGTACACCCATATGACGATATTTGAATGCTGTTCATAGATTGGACCCGAGCATCGCGTGGGCACTCGATTTGGGCTCGTGATAATTACTAGCTCGAGAAGCATTCGGGTAGTGGCCCGTGTCCAATCGCTGCAACGACGACAATAGCCGAGCCATAACAATGTCTGGAACTCAGCGCGTGTCCTGTGCTTTGCCAACCCCAGCGCGTGGCTATGATCAACATTGGCGGCATATAATCGGCTCCAGATCACGTGGCCGCTTCTTCTGGCTGCGAGCTGAGGGGGTGAACGCCGCTCGTTTTTCTTTAATTTTTTTCTGGGACTTCTATTGTGTGGGGTGAAAAACGAACGCGAGTTTTATAGGTCATTAACGTGAGGGATCCGTTCTAAGCGGTAATTTGCGCAAAATACAATTATTGTTGCATAGCCCCTTTAACTATTCTCGCTGTATCAGCCTGCTTGCTCAACGGGTCCGGCTTCGCGTGGCCCTTTGGTGTATTGTTTTGTCTCGGATTGCTAGTCGACATTGAAGAAGACTTCCAACGTGTTTTGTTTTTTTTTTCCACCCGCTGCCCTGCGATAAATCGCTAAGCACCGCGTGGAATAAGAGGATGATTGTTGTGAACGAGATGTCTCAATCGACGGTTGTGTGCAGCAGGCACTTTAAACCGGAGGATGTTGTGTATCAGGATTCCGCATAAAGAAGCTAGTACCAGGAGCCGTGCCCATGGTCCTCCATGAATCTTCGATGGACCGAATGCCTGCACTCAAGAAAACCAGAAAAGAGCTCGTTTCGAAGCAGTCGGCATCTGCGCCAAAAAGCATAACGTGAAAGGCAGATGCGTTGGCTCCCCAAGAGAATTGGGAACAGACCGAGCAATATTAATCAAACGGTTCTCAAGCACGCGCCCCTGTGCCTTTGACTGCATAGTCGCATAATGCTGTCCACGTACCATGTACCATGTGTGAAACCCCTTGATAAAGACGTTTTTTTACAAGTACCACCAACCATTGTTGGGTAAGCGCTCAAGGCACGTGCAACGAGCGAGTGCTCCGCCGCCATTCGCTTCCAAGTGCCGCTCATTTCATTGCTGCACCGCCATTTGCTTTCAAGGGCCGCTTCAGACAAGGGCTTCGTGCACTGACGTATTTAACGCTACTTGGAAGACGCTTTAACTAAGTGGTAGTGCCGCATTGCAATCATAAGTGGTGTCACGTCTCACTGGAGATTCTGTAAGAGAGCGAGCGCGTATCTAGTCAGGCCGTGGCTGCACCACTTATCCACAACTTTAACCAACAGCCGTGATCGCGACAGCCCGAGCAAATACGCTCGTTCACACAAAGCAATATTGTTTATGTATTTATTTTTAGCCCCAGAATTTGGTTTCACAAAATCAATGCAGCGACTGAATGAATCAGAATAGGTTGTGCACCCCCCAAAAAAGGATGTGTGTGCGCTGTATAACAAAAAGGAGGTTCGCTTCGTTTTCCGCAGAACACGCAGACAGCCAATCAACAAAAGAATCCTAGAAAATAAAACAGCTCTATAGGGTTTAGCTAAATAAATAAGGGACAATCATGGAGTGCAACAGTAAAATAAACGCGCTGGCCTATTACAAAATACTTCTCACTTTCGGAGTTATATTTCACGTGCACCTTGGCAATCGCTTTTAGGAGAGCCGCGGACGCCGGCAATGACAGCTCGAAAATGGTTTCACATTGGAGCGAACTGCTACCGGAAGTTAGGTTTTCTGCCGTTTTCCATCCGAGCCATAGCAGAAACATGGAAACAAACATAACAAAAATAACGAATGAATGAATCATAATGTCGATGTCAGGGTGCGGGCTGGCCGAATAGCGAATATTAGTCAATATTTATCGAACCGTTGCGACGAGAGCAGGTGCTTTGTATAAACATCAGGTGTTGTAAGTTGGGCGAGTTGGTATGATGACATGGTAAACAGAACAGCGCACAAAAACACAGGAACAGAGAAAAGGAACATGCACGACACACAGCGCCTGTGTGTCGTGCAAGCTCCTTTTCCCGGCCCTTGTCTTTTTGTGCACGCTGTTCTGCTCAGTACAAATATCGGACCTGGCTAAGTCACCTTTTAATGTGGTGATGGTTTTATTACCCCTGTTTTACGGGCACGATGAAGGCCGTCAGAACCAACTCTTTTTAATAATTGGCGAATCAGCTCACAAACTCTGCTGTGAGCGTAACAATCGGCTTGGGCTGGTTCGACGATGTTTTAAAGAAATTCATTTTGGAGGCCTTTAACGTGACCATAAAGGAGGCGCATTAAAATGCCTCCCGATTATCAGAGTGTATTTTTATGCTCGCGTTTTCTTCTTGGTTTCGACACGGCTTAATGAACCAAGGCTTCGCTCAAGTACATTGCGTTTTTAAGCATGTTGTTATCTCAGTTGTAAACACGTTTTAATAAAGCAGACAGTGCCTTTTCACTTTTGTTGTTCCACATCGTTTACCTCGGAAACGCTCGATTTCCCCATCAGAAGCGACGAGAGCGAGAGAGAGAGAGAGGTGACGTGAGAGAAGTAGGGGAGGTTGTTCTAGCGGAGGGGCGTGGAATGTCCGTCGAGTGGAAGATGCGCGTGAATCTTGTCGTGTCAACTATAGCTCACTCTGCGTAAATGAGGTTACAAAGAAATCCGTTGGCATAAAAAAAAAAAACATGTCGTGTTAAAAAGCCCGTGACGCAACTTGTCACTTTCTCACAGAAACCAGTTAACTGAAAAGGTGATCCTACGGATGGATTCATAGATGAAGAGATACACGCAGCTGAACTCTAAGAATTAGGCGGCGTCTTGCGCCATCTTTCCAGAGTTTTGAACTACGACCGATATTATATAGTATACCCCGATTTCCCTTTCGAGGATGACAAGATGACATGTCAAGCCCCTTGTCACTGTCCACGGTCGGCTGCCCAGCGCGACCGGTGGCACGAAGGGGCGACTTTGAGCAGTAAATGCGGCCGAACGATTAGAAGCCATCGCAGCGTCAGGGATCGCGGGAAGGCTTTCCAGACGATGAAGTCGACCGTGTTACGTCATAGTGTACATCCGCAGTCACCCCACTAATGCATCGCACAAAAGGCAGTCGCAAATCGAAGCGCGAAAACACTCCGCGTTTTAAAAATCCGCACTCACGCTGCTCTCATACGTATACAAACAACACGGAGTTTCTTTGCAGACAGGATGATAGAATTATATCTGCCTACGCCTCACGCATGTCTTCTTAGACTTAGGCTAGGTGGCGCAAGCTACCGCCCCTTACAAAGGGTATAGCCATCCATCCATCCATCCATCCATCCACCCAGCCTGCAGCCGTTGTCCGAGATATGGGTCACACACAAAAAGCTGTCTGCAGACATTTTTGTTAGCGTACACGCATGTGTGAAGCAAACCCGCTTAATTCGACCACGCTTTTAGGCGTGTCGGCAGATATTGCTGCCATCATGTCCACAGAAAAACTTTGTATACTTACGTGTGAGTGCGTATTTTTAAAACGCGGAGTGTTTTTGCGTTTTGATTTTCGTCCCTGTCTTACGAGGAAACATCAAACTCGGCAACAGCGCGACAAAATATGTCGATTATTTTAAACGCGACGAAGCGAAACAATCCGGAATATAGGCGGCGAATGATGCGGAGTCGCTCTTAACGCCAATTGAATACTTTCTAAGCACGTGCTTAGAAACGCGAATAGCATAGTCGTAAGCCACCGGAATGTCTGGCGCATTTGTTCGGCGCAGTCTGCGTGTAGCCCGGAGAGCTGACTTGTTTCGTTTTCCTTCTCCGCAACGCTTCGAAAGCTGCCGCGGAGAAGCGTCCAAAATCTAAATTGATGCCCATCGTGTCGCGGGGGCAGTATTCCTGGCAGCAGTTTCCGCTCTTTTATTGCCCGGCGCTCCCGCAATTGCGGCTTCGCCGTGGCACGTTGGCCAATGGTGATGAGTAACCCTAAAAAAAGTGTAGCCCTGCCTTGAATTCACCTTCGGGTGGCACGACGCAGAAGGAGCAGCGTTGCGTATATGCACGAACGGGAGGACGAGGCGTAGCGCCATCGCGGTGGTGTTGCTGCTGTCGTTCAGGCGCATGTGCATGCGCTTCACTTCACACGTACGTGAAGTGAATTGACTGGCAAACGTCGACTTGTTTGTTAGCAGCGCATTACTCCCTACTCAGAACGCGGAGACGCGTAACACGGAAGTGCATATCTAGTGTACGTCGGTGGAGGGCTGGAAAACAACCAGATATTTCGCATAGTGGACCTCTTCCACATAAAGGCGACACCAAGCGACGAAAGCTCGGAGTGCGAATGGCGTCAGGGAGGAGAGTTGCGCTACCTCTCCTGCCTCATACGGAGAGGTAGCGCAAGGCCCCTTCCGGACACCAACCGTAGTTCGAGCTTCGGCCGCAGCGTGAGGAGGGCCTGCAGATGCGCAGAACTCTTATTGAGAAAGGTTAATGCACTTGGGAGTATTGGCTACTTCTGCGAAATCGACGGCACCTAGCCACTATATAAAACACAAAGCTGTCATGGCGCGCTCGCTCGGCAGCTTTCCTAGCGAATCAGACTTTTGCGGCGCCTGGCGGTCAAAGACGAAGCCGTGAAAGAAGGGTCAAAAACACGCGATGAATATCGCCAATACGGTAAACGATGCGGTTCAAACTGTAGCCGAGCTGGCGGCTTCGCACGTGCGGTAAGTGGTGCTTGGTGCTGTTAACGTGTCACAGCTGGGCTAAATATGGAGCGCAAACGCTCACCGCACGCTCGGAGGTTACGAGTTCAATTCCCCCGTACCTGCCGGCTTTGAAAGGGGCTGGCTCTGGGTCGGCGTCAGCTCCTGTAATCACTCTTGCGCAATGCATCTCGGAGAACTTCAGGTGAGTAGTCGTATTGCTCTGAGTGAATTAAATATATGGAGCGCAATTAAGACGATGCTTCAAGTCGGACAGTCTTTTCGCTGCGAACTATCAGAAAGTACTGTATGTCTACTGCCCTGCCGGGCACTCGGAACGGCAGTCATCGGTATTCGGTCAATCAGTTGAACCAGTGAGGAGGGAGATCGGTATAATGCCCCAATGTTCATGTTGTCTCGGCGGCATCAGGGGTGAACACCCTTTTGCCACTTTGTCTGCATTGCCATTGGCGCGTGATACTACTCATCCTTCTCATTGGCTGTACCATGGCTAATGATTGGTGTCTTGAGTTTATCCGGGGCTTGAGACCTGCGGACGTTTATGAGGACGCAGAAACGTCCGCATAACAAATCACCTTTTTGTTGAAGATGAGGCGTATACGACGAGCTCCACAGTGAGCTCTAGGCTCTTGAAAGGAAGCGCTTAAGAACGCGAAAAGGTAACTTCACTTGTTACAAAAAACCGGAGTATAGAGTGCGAAAGTACCATCTCGCCGGTAGAGTACATATATATATATTTTTTTTGCTCCGTACTGAAATGCTTAAACTGATTGGTTGATTTTAAGGACAGAGGGATAGAGAGATTTTAGCCTGGACGTTTGTCCTAGCTGGCTACTTTGTACTGTTGTTAGACAAGAGGGGTAAGAGAGACAGTGATGAAAGAACGCGGTGAAATAATTTTGATGATGATTCCAGATATGGTTAGGATGATGTTAAAACTCGCTTATGTAAACGCGCACGCACCCACGTACGCACACACACACACAACACACACACACACACAGCACATAGAAAAAAACTTAGACACGTTAGCCGTCCGATACCAAGCATCAAAACCTTGGAACGCTTCTGCAGTTTGCAGAGGCGTCCGTTCAAATAACGCGCACAATTCCAAACAAATATTGAAATTGCAGTAGTGGACCATCTTTAATATCGTCTACAGCACGCGCCCATTTTATAAAAACCAAATAAACGTTTAAGCACTGATTTCTTTTTTTTTTCTTTTTAAAAAAGCAAGAGAACAGAAAGCTTGCTTTTTATTCGTTCTAAGGCTAAATCTCACCTGCAGTCCCTGAGAACAGAGCGTGGCTTATAATGTTATAATGTCCGTGATTCGCTCCTGGGCTTGCGCGATTGTCTCCTGGAAATAAAACATTCTTAACCTTGCTTAAAAAAAAAAGTAGCGCATGAATATTGCAATTAGTACGTTCTTCAGTGCGATTGCAGGTTCGGGCCTCTGCACGACGAACCGTCAACTGACGCAACCACGCCGAAAAACCCTGGCACGCGTCCCATAGCGCGCCGTGAGCGCGCTTTGGAAAGCAACGACAACACGTGCAACGCCGATTTAAATAACCCGCGACCAACTTTTACCCCTTTCGCTAATTCGGGACGGTCGCGCGAAGGTTAAAATAGAAAATAGTAAAAAAAAAAATGTTTTTTTTTTGTTCTTGTCTTAACGTGTGTTGCCACCCCCGACGACAACCTGGATGTTGAAGAGGTGTTCGGCTTAAACGTCGCAGCACTCCGATTCGTGCCGTAGGTGACAACCCCGGGGGGGTTTCCCCCGCTCTAAAAATACGCGTTTCGGAGGAGCCGTGCCCGATTTGTACCCCTTGGAAGAGCAGCCGTCTCGCTTTGATCCGTCACCTGGCGACAAGCCTCGTTACGCCAGGCTGATTGTACGATGCGCCGCATTGTGTAGCTAACCATCTTTCTTCCTTCTTTTTTTTTTTTAATAGATTTCAGCGGGTCGGCATTTAGCCAGATTCAGCTGGAAGCTCTCTTCCAACTTTATTCGCTCTGACAGAGGGGATACGAGTACAAGCTTCAGTGTAGATGGAAGGATGGTGTTGATAAAGCCTCTTGTCTCGGGCGTTATCTTGTGCCACCTTAGAAGCATTTACACCCCTCCACTTTCAAGTTTGCTCAAAATCAAAATAAAGACGTCTTCTCTTTCTCTCCTCTCTCTCTCTATTTCTCTCTCTTTTTAATCATCCCTCCTTCTCCCCCCCCCTTTTTTTAGATGTCTCTTTAAATTCCGTCTCGTTGAATCTTCTACCCTACCAACTTTGCGTATCATCACACTTCTCTTGATCTTTTCCACCTACGGTGACGAGGTTGAGAAGTTTGATTGTGCAACAGAAAAGATAGCCAGGCTCCGCCAAAACTTCAAGTGGTGTTTAGGGTTGATGGCCGTGGAAAGGACGGAAGACTCTCGAGGAAGGGTGCAAGAAAAGAAAGGGAAATCGATGCTGATGGAATTACGTAGTAAAAGGGTTTTCGGTGTCATCTCCCTGATGGCCCGGCTAAAGCTCGATAAGTCCACAGCGAGTACCTAAAACGACTCCCTCAACTCCTGCTCTAACTTAATAACAGTTGGGAACGGCTGCAGAAGGAATGAGCACGGACGACGGGTCCGGAGACAGTTACGTGGAGCAAAGAGCTTGTTTACTGGAACTTTCTCGGCTCGCGGGGCTTGTCGCCGCTCAGTGTGGCAAACTCTGTCCGAAAGTAGCGTCTCTGCGTTCGGTGTGGCGTGTCGTTAAATCCCCTTGGTTGTCGTTGGCAGTTTCACGGCGAAGGTTAGTGTCCTCTGCGCGAGCTTGATTATGTCGTTAGGGACATCTACGCAACGCGGAGCTGGAGTTCCTAAATGAGAGACGCGTGTTCTCAATAATACAATGAAAATAAAATAACCTCGCAGTCTGTTTTCGTCATGCCTGACGAAATTCCTGTACGTAACAAGCGATAGAGTCGCCAATTGGCATGGACAGAGCGGTCAGCTCAAGTGACCGCCGTTTGCTAAATTTGGCGGGCAATGTCTCGCGCACTAAATTTAGCAAGCCGTAAACCCGCTAAATATGGCGGAGGACGTCCCTTTTTTTTTTCTTCAGTTTTAAGTAAATCTAGGCCATAATGAGGTCGAGCGTCATTCCTCCGAGTCAAAATTTCAAATAAAAAACAGTTATTGGGATTGTGTTAGTTAATTAGCTAGCTAATTAATTCATTTGTTTTCTTATCTAGTAGCCCAGATGGCCTGTAACGTGTCCCCAGTGCTAAAGACACCCTAACACAAGTTCTTTTTTTTTTAACGATGGACCCACTTTAATAAAACACTCGTGTATTCAGGCCTCTAACGTATTCTACATCCAAATATATCATTTAATGTTGTGTTTTGGATACGTTACGACTTAATATAATATAATATAATATAACAAATATTTATTATAGCAAATAAAACACATAGTTAGTCCACTGCAAGGTTTAATTTGGTAAACACACGATCGAAAAAAAAAAAAAAAAAATGCCTGTACTTCTGTGCATAAGAAGGCGAAATTTCCCGTGCAAAAATATCTTTTTCTCATGGCATTGACAAGAGCAACACCTCGATAGTACCTTATATATAAGGTTTTTAAAGGCTCACACGGTTGAAGAAGGGGGGTCTAAAAGGGGTGTACTTGTTTGCCGTGAAACATGTGATGAGCCAACGACTGCGATTAATGGAGCGCATCTAGCGAATGATAATCATACAGAGAACTGTGCGGCTTGAAAACAGCACTTGTGCAGGCACAATGATCGTGACGCTCCTAACGTATGCCTCGTGTTTTTTTTGTTTTTTTTAATCACACTGTTTTTGCGTTTCGTTATTGTCTGGGTCCGCCCCAATAGTTCCTTTGATCCACCTTATGGTCTGCGGGAAAGTAAGACGCGCGAGATTTTTTAAGGTGGACGCCTTGAAAGTGCCCTGTTCGACAATGGTCCGGTCGAATCCCGCAAAGTATAACTCAACACATGAAACGACTAAGCAACGAAAGTAAATAAAACAAAACGTCAGGATAACTTATCAAATCGAAAGTACATTTTGTGTTCTCTAATTGCATGGCCAGCATAGGCTTCCATAGACACAACGTGGCTTCCTTCGTGCACCTTCAAGGTCTGTTCGCACACTTGCGTTTTCTTACGACCGATTCCTTGCCATCTCTTACGACGAGAGAAAATACCGAAACGATGTCGCCATCTACGAGGTGACCTTGTAATTGCATTTCACTAAATCGAAGGTTTTTTTTTTTCAGTATTTGCGTGATCACACGTGCGTGCTATCTATGAAAAATGGTCGTTTATAACATTATCAAACTTTTCTCGAGCCAAAAAGGAAAGATCGATGTAAGAAAAAAAAAAAAGGAAATATATTGAAATGCCAAGTTTTTCATGGCTATCCGATAGATCGCCCCATTGTGTTTTTTCGTCGTAAAAGATGCCAAGAGGTTTGAACGCACTCAGTCGTAAGCAGCCGCAAGCGTGTGAACCAGCCTCAAGCCCGCTTCTTAAATGCGCAAAGCCTTGATGTCTCCAAACGGGAGTAGGCATTTCGAAATGTGATCACGCAGCGTGTTTACCATTACCTGAATATTTCCGAGCCGTTTTTCCTCCTCTGTGGCGATAGGCTTAATCTTTCTTGCTTCTCTCTCGCTACCTTAACTTCCATATAAGTTCAAGTTGCGCCCGAAGCCAAGGTACATGTAAAAATAGTTCATATTCGAACAGCATTCGCCGCGGGATCAGGGTGATTATTCTTAGGAAATACGGAGTTTGATCGATTGCGCCCGTTAGTAAGCGAATGGGCGTATACGTCACTGTCGCGTTTCTGGCGCGTGCGGTGTCGGTGCCGTCAAGTCAAATAAGGCGAAATATAAATGGGTGATGACAGGATGTATGATGGCGAAAGAATTAGTCAGAAGGATGGGAGATCTTGCAACGATGAGGGATTGTCCCTAAACGTGCCCGGCACGTTTAATAATGTCTACAATGTTGAATAGATCCCTAGCCCCTGCGAGCCAGATAGTATTGTTTTATATATTGCGTTTATTGCCTTTCAAAGCGCCTAACCTTACAGGTTTACGTAGGGCTGTCAATGTTAATTAATGAAATGACAAAAAGGTATGCCGACGCGCGATAAATTGCGCAATAGACCTTGTACCAAATCACCCAGGCACCAAGCTGAATGCTGGATCGGTACCCTAGTTGCACGCGCTCACCTTATCCGTATGAAGCATTCGAAGAGAATTACAAAAATGAGTCGTTGACGAGTGTATGTGCAAAGGGACATTTATTTTAGAATTTTGTTTTCTTTACAGGTATTTTTGTTGCAGGCGTCAACACGTGTAGCACTTGTAACTACGCTCCAAGCTTCTTCGCTAAATTACCCAACAGTAATGAGCCTGCTGCGAGTGTAGTTCGACGCAATACACGTGCTGGAATCTGCGGCGATAGCTGTACTGAAGGAAAATAAACTACAACGAATCTTGCATGTTTGTTTTCGAATGTATTCATTTGGATACTTCGAATCTTTTATACAGATAAATCGAGCGCGCGCAGCGCGTGTATCTACGTTCCTAACCTTCTCCTTGGTGCTTGGGTGATTTCGCGAACGGTTTATTCGGAAAAATGTAGTTGTGTAAAGCTAGAGTCAATGCATATGGCAGCTGTAGCTGCCAGCGTAGCGCTACGCTTTTCCCCGCGGCGCCTCTCATCGCGATTGGTCTAGCGCGGTAACACAGTTCCCATACCAACCGATAGAGACCCCTGAGTCGAACTTTCGAAATTATGCATGGATTATGTGCTGCCGCCATAAGTTGGTCACGCACTGTGAGCACGCAATGTACACGAGCGCTTCGTCAACATTCGGAGCGTAATCCGGTCGAAACTCACTCCACGCGAGTGCTGCGTGAGTGCTCGGCGCAAACTCGGAACCAATCACGGGCCTCAAGCATCACCCACCAACTGAACATACGGTGAGTGAGGTGCTCAAAACTTCAGATACGCCCGTGCCGGTATGCCAACCAGGCTTTTAGGTGGCCTCTCTTACTTTTACTGACTTTTACCGCATTGCAACGGACGGATAACGAAACGATGCACACGCAAAGGTGGCCTATGGGAGTATCGGGCATAGTTGTCGGACTCATCGGAACGATCTACTAAAACTCTCTGATAAAGAGGTCGCAAGCGCCGCTAGCAGCTGGGTTTCCATGGTAACAGCCAGGCCGAAAATGGAGGTAACTATGGTGCATCTGACGGCGTGGTCTGTCTTTTTGCGTCAAGTCGCTACAGCGAAAGCTGTCATATGTAGTGGCTCATGTAAAGCTCGTCCTCTCTGTCTCTCTCTCTGATAGTGTTAAAGGGGTACGGAAACGAAATTTTAGCTCTTATTTCTTTGTTTAGCCAGATACTGCTGTGTGTCAGCACGTTAGAAACACTATAGTCTTGTGCTCGTAAATGCACGAAAACTAATTTTAAATCGAATAAAACGATTTCTCAATATCATCTGCAGATGGTCTCATAGCTACGTCGGCCTCCCAACTACCAAGGTAGTTGGGAGGCCAACGTAGTTATGATGTTGAATGCGCCCCAACGCCACCCACGGAAGTATACAACGCAAATGTATAAACCTTTTCTTTAACGGCGCCGCCATCTTGAGAATTGCGGCGCCCACGACGCCGTCTAGCGGTTTAGAAAAAGAAATACCGGCTTGTTCTGGCAGCACAGCTATCTGGGTAGGCAACGGTGTGGGTATGGGGGGAACTTGGCTAGACTTAGCTATGGTGGGCTGCAATAACTTGGTTGGAGCTTGTCCGGTTGAATCCAGCTGGCTACTCACAGGCCATCACCTTGCCTCCTCGAAAGAACGACGACGAAGACGGTGGGGTGTTTGATTGAGTTTCCACAGCGAAGTATATATGAGCAGTTTAATGTAGTCTATGCAGGTAAGCTCTCGGCATTTGATAGCGGCATCTTCAGTGGTGGCATGTAGACTTTTTCATACCTTTCACATACCATGGGGCTTGCAGTGATAACCTAATTGGACCACCTGCACCGGAAATTAAAATCGGTCCTCTTGTCGTAGACGAAGTAGTCGTGAGCTTAAACGTGACGTTGAGTCTGATACGAATCTCTCGCGATTCAAGCTCGCAATTGACTGACTCCATAAATAAGGATTCTTGGGGAAAATGCGAAGCTCAATAACATTGCAGCCACACTCGCGCTGCAGCTTCTTGTGCTCATGGCACACTTTCTGCTATTGCTCTTATGCTTTTTAAAATTATTTATCCATCCGACGACCACGCAGTGGTAGCCAGACAACCGTAGATTTTCGGAAATTGTATCACGGTAAAAAGGAGCACTCGGAACTAACTCATGCACGACGTCCGTTTTTAAGCCTTTTCGCCCATACCCTTGACGATTGCATACCCCGTGTTACCCGTGTCAGCGGGCAATCCAAAAATGCACCAGGTCGAGGGTACGTCAGTTACTGGCTGGTTTGAGGTTGTGCGAAAAAGGTCTATAGACAATTGCAAGCATGGAATCACGACTGGTGCCCCAGGCGTGCAAGCACGTGTAACGTGCGCGTGAAGATAGCTTTGGCAAGCTTGAAATTGCATGGGCTTTACCGCACGAGCAGAGAAATGGCGGCGGCCAGTCGCTTTGCTTGCAATCGTCTATAGACAGCTCGGGCTTGAACGGAATCGCGGAGCTTCCACAGTGCTGCCGCAACGTGCATTCCACACCATCAAGATCGCCGTTCTTAGCGGACGATAGGTATGAGCTTGGTCTGAAGCTGCGGAGACCTCCGCCACGCCAACCATAAAGCCCGGTTCACACAGTTGCGTTTGACTGCGTTTGACTGCGTTGTGGCAGCGAGACACCAGGACATTCCTGCTGCTTATATCGCGTGCCAAGAAGATTCCTTGAATTGGATTCCACGCTTCATACGAAGCACAGATGTGCCTGTGACTCGCTTTCGGTTCTCGCCGCAACGCAGTCAAACGCACTCAAACGCAAGTGTCTGAACCGGCCTTTACACTCCCCCTCCTGATGCGCTGTGAATACCGCGCTCAAGTATGGCACCCAGTGAATACCTTATATCCATACCTTTCAGGTGTCGCTATTGCTGGGTACTGACGGTTATTTCTACTTACTGGTTCCCTCGAGCTACTACTTCTGCGGTGTGAAACTAAACGGTGAAACCGAACGCTCACGGCACATAAAATACCGGCATGGCCGCGAATGACGTCACAGGCAAGCTATGTATTGGCCATAGGGCGTACAGTCCTCGGATATTACTACTAGGCGAAATTGTCACGCGTTGACGCCACCAAGCGGCAATGCTCTCCACTACAGTACCCCCGGCTGTGCAGAGGCTCTTGACGTCACGAGCGCGAAACGCATTGCCATAGCCTCTTATATACTGACAAAGCCTGGCAGATCGCCACGAGGAGAGGCCGCCGAAACGGAAAAGGTGGAGCGGCAGACAACCGATGAGAGGAGAGCCACGTGACTGGCGCCCCGCTGCGGCGAGACGCCGAAACACACTTCTCCCGAGCGAACAAGTGTGTGTTCCGGTCCTCGCCGCTGCAAAAGCTGAGCGCCGACGTCCAGCTTCCCCAAGAAATGGCTCTTTGATGCTCTGTGCTACCAGATCCTCGCAATCCAAATCTGCGACCGGGCACTCATGGATCCGTTGTCGAACTGCCAGGCTTTGTGAGTATAGAGGAGGCTATGACATTGCGCTTCTCGCTGGCCGATCTTGAAGTAAAACGTAGAAAGCTCGCGGCCACGTCATTTCGTTTCCGTACCATTTTTATTTGTAGGAATACTTGTCAGCTTACATAACGCGCCATCGCACGTTCCCCATCTTACGCCATTTTACCGTACGATGGACAACTGATGATGTTACTAGCCGTCCCAACTAATCCATGGCTGTGAACGTATTACGTGACTACACGCCCCGCGCATCGCCACTCTTTCTGAAGGTCACGTGACACACACACGGAATTGGATTGGCCTTGTTGGCTCGTAGAGTAGTTTGCGGTTTATTTAAAAGTGAAACGGAGTTTAAGGGATTACGCAGCGAACATGTTAATATAGTATAGTTAACGTAAGACACCTCATAGGCCCAAGACGGTTTCAGATCCTCGCCACCTTTAATCTACGGGTTAAATCTGAAATCCGAAATCCACGATTTTAACTAGGCACCAGCGTACGCAAAAAAACATTAAAAAAAAAGACAGCAGCAGCAGCAGCAGCACCTACAGCGAGGAAAGGAAGACAAACACGGTGATTTTCGATAACTCTGTTCCGTTTCTAGTCTTTCTGTTTGCGTAAAGAGCGGTGTCGGCAGCGGCACGTTTCATGGCCACACACAACGCGGCAGATTCTTCGGTTTTTACGATCATGTTTACTTTTGAAATACGAGCGTCTGTTTGATTTGGCGCGTTCTTTTCCTCGTGTGTGCGGCCGTAAACGTCACTTTAATCGCCGGCTAGTCCAGTACAAGCCATTACAGACTTTTTTTCTCTTTTTTTTTCAATGAAATTCGTCCTTGGAGTACTGTCCCACGCTCCGCGCATCGTGAGAGTGCACTAGCGCGTGTTGCAACGTAACATTTCAATCTGGGAGAGGGAAGGATATGTCCAAAAGAATTGCAGTAAAGCGTGTATTAGGCGTACGAGTTCATGCGGGAGTTTCGTGTTTTGTTATGTCGCGCAACGAGAGAGCGGAGACTGTGTCAGTCCGTACACCTTGGTTATCTACCACTACGACTGTCTTGTCTAGGAGGCGTTCACTGTCCTCGTCCTGCAACTCATTTCATTCGACGAGAATGAGCTAGGGCTGTGCAAACAATGGTTCAAATCGAATGGCTCAGAGTCATTCCTACCTTCAACACTTTTAGGAAAACTGTAGATGTCATGGCTTTCCTTTGCGCTATGAAGGTTAGGAATGAAGCTGTGGTATTTGATTCCGAACACTCTTCGCGCGGCCCCAGAATAAACGCTTCATACTTCTACTACTACTCGAAGATGCGTGAGCGTGAACTTCCAAACAGCAGACGTTACGAGCGGTTTAAAAGGTGATTCTCTGAGAAGGAAAGGCGTATTACGAAGGCGCGGCGCCGGCCGACATAAATCCTCTTTGAGAGTCGGTTGGATGTCTTCCGTTCAACATGACCGTGTTCCAGCCGCCGACTCCAATTGCAAACGGAGCCGCCTCGGTCAATACATCACGCCCCTCGCTCTCGCGTGACCGAGAACATTTGACTGGTCGCTCGAAGAAATGCCATTTCATTTCGCTCAACCACACGACGATGATTGTGGGTGCGGTTCTTCTTTTCTTTACATTTTTTTTTAACAGGAAGAAGCAATTTCTGGGTCAAACCTCGTCGAATCTTTTTTTTAGAAAACTTACGAGCAATACACGTCCAATGAGTCAATAAATGACGGGGTTTTAAAACTTCAATTAGCTAGGTGTTTCGCACGCTCGTTGTCTCTGTGCAAGTTGTATTTTAAAGTATAACCCCGTATTTTTTTTTTATCTTATATTCGTAACTCAATGAAATTGAACTTACGCTTGGTCTGGAAAACAATGGACATGCACGCCTTTCTTTTTTCTTTTTTTTTTTACGTACGTTGCACTTTCGATTTTTTTACATCACGATAGAAGCCCTCAGCTCCTCAATGTAGGGTTTCAATATCGCGTTCAAATTATTTTATTTCACTCTTCGGGACAGGGACATGAACCTACACTCCGCTTCAAAATAAATCCAAGCGCAGCTAATGCTGCGATCGAAGGAAGCCAATCAAACAGCACCAAAAAGTGCATTGTCACGTTTCCCATTACCTGCTAGACCCATCACGTGCGGTGAATGCGCCGTGATCCTGCGTGTGATTGGTTGATTGCAAACGCCCAATGACGACAATTGCCGTGACGACGAACCTTTGGCTTTGTTTGTTTGGCTCGATCCAATCGTAGCTTCCACTGAGGCCGGACCTAGCGTGTGAAATAGAATATAGCAACAAGCACCTTGTACGCTGCACATTGATGAAAAGAAAAGCCGTATTTACGGAGTCGTTTTGTGTTTTTTTTTTTCTTTTTTATTCAACCCCCGCTTCCAGCAGATACATCTCGCTTATTTCGTGACAGCTTCGCTGTCACCGATCAGGTTCAAACCTCGCAGGAGGCATCGAAGCGAAGCGTCGAGTTGAACGTCTCGAAAAGAACCGACTTCCATCCATTACGTGAAACAGATCACTTGTGTTCATGAGTGCCGACCGTTTCACTCAAATTGTTCCTTCGAAGCGCCGTCTAAAGCGCGTTTCAAGAGCGCTAAACGTTTCAAAGCGTTCCCGGAATTAGAGGAGACACGAGAGCGCGGTCCTGGCGCGCAGCCAAAGGGGTTTCCTTCGTCCACAGTTGTTTTTTTCTGCTCTATTTTCTCGGTCTTTTCGGCGTTGTGGTCCTCGTTTATATCCTTCTCCACACTTCTTTGTTGTTCCCTTTGTTTTCATTCGACCGGAGGTGTCGCTCTGTCTATTTCTCCTCGTCTCATTCTTTGTGATCTTTCTTTCGCCCATACGAGCTTCGTGAATCGTGGACTCGCTCGTTCGCTCGCTCGCCCAGGCAAGGTCGAATTCGCTGCCTTCCGGGCGGGGCCACCATACGACTCCTCTTTTCGTACCCGAACACTTCCGTACCGGTCCGAGTAATTCTTCAAGGCCGGAACATCGAAAACGCCGAAGCGTAAACAACAAACACCCGTTTATGTGCCACTATTCACGGGCCGACAGCCGAACAAAAAAGGAAAGAAGTAAGGGTATCCTGTCGAAGAATGCCGTTTCGTTGTCGTTCCTTTCCTCGACGCCACAAGCATGCAGAGCATACATCGCAAACCTTACGATGGACCGCTTAGACCGCAGCGGACTCTATATATCATAGAAGGCAATCCAATCCAGTGTGGTGTGAGTGTCACGTGACCTTGAGAAGGGGATGAACCGACACGCGGGACGCGTACTCACGTGATGCGTTCGCGACGCGAGATTGCCTGGGACGTTGTACGCAGCGTCCACTGCAGTCCATCGTAGTTGAAACGGAGTGCAAGGGGTTTGCATCCTTATCAAAGAGCTACGTCTACACACTCTTTTCCTCCGAGGCTTTGGGGGGGAGGGAGGGTTGTTCCGACCCCAGCTGGCTAGGGATCCGGTATCGTAGTTGGCCGTGACGGGCTCTAGTCAGCCGTGCTCTAGGTCTGGCTCACGGCTCGTCAGCGATGCCGACGTGTTGTCGCCGTTCTTTGTGCCGCATCGCGTCAGCGGCATGCCCCTCTGCTCTCGCTATCTGTCCTTCCGGCTCGACCGAAGAAGTCACCGTGGCCGCCCAAGGAGGAAGCGGGCGGGCAGGGGTGGATCGTTCGCGCGGAGCGCGAACGCCGACAGTATGCTCGAGAAAGCACGCTCTCTCTCTCTCTATTGTGTAAACGGAAGCGGCGGTTTGCAAAGGCGGCGACAATATTGTACGGTGTAGCTTGCGCGCACAATATGAATCACTTTTTTTTTTGCATGCTTTTTTTAGCAGTCGCGTACGGCTCCTGGCTTATATAAATTTATGGATCCAAATATGTTAACTTTGATCGATTAATATAATCGTGCCGTTTTCTCTTCGATATAAATTCTTCCAGAGCTACCTTCTCAAACCAAGGGAAGTAATCGGCGATGTCTTTGTAGTTTACAGATTATTTAAGAGGCGACCGAAATCTATGTCACAAAAAGGTGCCTTCGCAGCAGTGAATATTCTTATTGGTGTGCACCTGTGGCACGCATTAACCCCGCAAACATTCATAGGCCAGCCCTTCGTTTGTAGTCACCGACGGGGACGCATTTCATGGTGTGGCGTCGAACATCTCATAGCCTGTTCGGGGGACATATCGCTATTATAAATTCGAATTTACATAAAAAAAAAGCCTAGATAGACGCATCCTTTTAGATACGTATGTAACGAGCATCTCGGGCAGATTATTATCTCCAGCGACTCCTCACTCATTATACGAAAATTACAAAGTGCATGCAAGTTGGGTCTAGCCTGAGCCAGGAGTGTATGAGTAACCTTATGCAGGGTGCAAGTTCGTCTGCTCCTTGCGCAGGTGTTTTTTGTGACGCCAGAACACCGAGCTCTCATTGGCTCAATCGAAGGATAGTGGGAAGACCTCAAAGCAAGGTGCCTTAAGGTCTACCCACTATTTTTTGATCAGAGCCAATCAGAGCTCGGCATTCTGACGTCACAATAACACCCGCAAAAGAAGCAAAGCAGACGGACTTAATGAACGCAGGGCATGGCTTATGACTTTCACAATTGTGTCGTCGTGATTGGCTCTTCTGTTTTCTTATTGGCTAATGCCGCAATCTTATTGGCCGTGGAATGTTAGGAGGCTTGTGATTCGCCACGCCCCTAACAAAAACTATAGTATCACTTTTTTTTTTTTGTTTTTCAGCGGTTCTGCCGTGTTTATTTTTTTAGTGCGTCGTCTTGCGTCGCCAGTTATTCAGATGATATCGAATTACAGCACCTGTTAGCGGAAGAGTAGGCCCACGTTACACGTGCCTTTGCCCATTGCGTTAGTCCCCGTATCTCGCGTTGCGCGAAGCTCGTTCGATGCGACGCTGTGAGGCGCCGCGACAGAAACTACCACTTAAAGGAGCTGTGCAACGATTTTAACGTTGAAAGAATTGGCATCTTCTACTTTTGACATTGTTCAACATGTCACAAAGGACAGAAAACACACTTCCTTCCTTCGAAATGTTGCGATTCCGCCGCGTAATCGCGAGGCAAAATTTAGAATATTCCCCGACCTGCAGCCGCGAGCGGCGGCCATGAGAAACACACGGCGTGACGTCAATGGCGGGTCTTGTAGAAATATAGCAAGTTGTGCTAATACCTGCTCGATAAAAGGTAACTTTTCTATAAATCTTGTCGTTCAACATATATAATATAAATGCGTCAAAAACCTGGTATCATCGACAATACTTTCCAATGTCCACAAAATCGTCAGCTCTATCTGCCACCGCGAAGAGCCGCCAGAAGCCGGAGGGGGGGGATAGAGCCGGACGGGTATGGCCAGACCCGGATGAAACTTTCCTCCTTCCACCATATTGCTCGCGCCGCGCCAGCACGTGGTCACGCGGTCGCGAGCTGATGAGTAGTTCTCGCTGCTCACTGATGGCTCTAGACAGAGAGCTTCACCGGAACACCACGCAACCCCCATTGACGTCACAGCGCACGTGACTCGGAAGATGGGGAAGGAGTTGAGAGGTGCCGAAAACCTCAACCTTTGCCCATTTCTAAAATAAAAACTAGGACATGCCGGCAAAAGCGGCTTTTTGTACTTTACTTCAGAAAGATCGAGGCACCAACTTCCAAATTATTTAAGCAAAGCACTGAAACTGTTGCACAGCTCCTTTATGTTGTGGACGGCGGCTCCCGGGAGGGGACATATTTAGAGTCCGATATGCACCGCGTTAAGCCAGAGGTGGCGAAAAATAAATAAATAAAGCGCTACGCTCAAGGTAGGCGTTTGTGGCGCCGCCTAATCGATCATCAGAAGCAACTCTGGCAGGAGGCAGTCTGCTTTTGCATCCGGTGTAATCAAGCGCTGCTGCAGTCACCCATCAATACCCATTAGTGACGTCAATACAGAAAGGGGGTCACTTTGTCACGAGATACGGCGATTTTTTTTTATTGACACGTTAATCGAAGGTAAACTTGTTTAAAAAAAAAAGAAAAAAAAAACGCGGTGTGCTTACGCGTTAGCCAGAAATCATAGTTGTCCAATATTGTTTTGTCGAGCTTTTGTACAAAGAGAGCACGCTCATGAAGCCATACCCCGGCGCCTCCCACCACGCTACACACACAGGGAACGGACGCAGTTTCATTAGTACACGAATGTCTGCGATGTTTCCATACGCTGCACACTTGGATTCTATAACGACCAGCATGCGCCCATGCTGGTCGTTATAGTGGACGCCACTATACTCGCGCTCAGGCGCCTCACATCTTCCAAAGCTGGTTTCTGAGCATGTGCAGTACCCACACTTTATGTGGGAGAACGCGCGTTTGTTTGTGATCAGAGTAGACGTATAAGTTGACGACCAAACTTCAACGTTGTGATTTGGAAGACCTTTAAGTCAGTTTCGTGTCCGAATTTCATCCCGAATTTATACCCCGCTCAGTCGTCAGTGGCCGTATCGAGAACAGGGCTGCTTTCGGCGCACAATAAAACGCTCCCGAATTCTTCGCCCCAATCGTCCCTCTGCGATGCCGCTGCACGCTGGGCACGCTTTGCTTAAATTCTGGCCTTCGTTATCGAGAGCGCGGCTTTGAATTTTTCATGAGCCCGAAGCAACAAGACAGTTTTCCCGTTTCGGCGCCGGAATTCTATTTCTTTATATATATATATATATTTTTTTTTTTTTAATTTCCAGTTATTGAATTTGCTTCGTATCACTTGTCGAGCCTGTCGTGCCCTCCTCCTTCTTTCCTTTCTGAGCTCACATTTTTGGTACGAAGTCGCGTTTACCCACTTTTGCTTGGCGATGCGTTTATGAAAACAAACAAACAAACAAACTCCAAAAGGAAAACATCCGGTGCCATTTTTGAAATGTCGACATTGTCCGTACTTCGACACGGCCAGTCATTCCGGAGCCAATATAGATGCCTGTTGCAATTGCGAGCCGGGCTCTTTCCTCAAATTCCTGCACTGAACGTACCGGTATACCGCCCAGCGGCACAAACGAAGTCAGTAGCGGTGTATACGTGGCGAGAGCACGAAGTCGTGCTACTGGCCCCGCCAAATTCCGCATTGGCGAAGACGCGGATCTATTCTTCTATTCTTTATGTTCTTTGTTTGGACATCTTCCTCGGGAATTTGATTTTCGTCATGATTTGCTTCTCCGCTGCTATTCACAATCTTGCTTGTGTTTCCTGCTCATGGAGGAAATAACGGGTGGCGGGCGCATGTCAACATACATAAAACTCTTTTACAAAAAAAAAATGTAAATAAATAAAGCAGCTTGCAGTTTTTGATGGTTTAAGAAAGCCGGGGAGTGGCTTGTTGCCTTCATTATTCTTGCTCTTTGATTGGGTCTTCGGCCTTCTTAACGGCTAATGGCGCAATCTGATAGATCGCAGCGCTAAGGCGGTTTGCGCGTGACGTCATCAAACTTTGCTAGTTGTCGTCCCTAAGTGTTATTTACTAGAAGAACATATCCGACGCGGAAAAATGTATGCTCTTCAAGATACGTGCTCAGAAGCAAGCTTGCACCGCAATGTGCGCTGATGTCACGCCAAAGAAAGCTATTTGTATAGTGTTGAAAGGCAAATTTCTAGAACGCATCTCTAACGTGAATTTTATACCGTCAGGGCTGTCGCTCTTGGAAACGAGTAAGCGGCGTTGTAGGCGTTACAGAAAAAAGTAACAAAATACGCTATTCGTTACTTGCAAATAAAAGGAACGCGTTACTGCCCTACGTCACCTCAAAATGAAAGTTACGCATCACCGATAAGAAGTGACGCACGTTACGTTTGCGGGACAGTTTTTTTTTTAGATTATAAATTAGCACAATTTACTGTTTTGACGTTACAGGTATGCATAAGCGCCATATTTCAAGAAACATTACGTTCATGCAAAAACTGAACATAATTACTTTATCTTTCCTTAAGGTTTGACTTCAATACTCACGAGAAAAAACGCAAAGAAAAACGCAAACAACTCAAACATTCAGGTGGCTTGGCGTCCAAAAACACGAAAAAAATTTAAAATATCTGATTTTTTTTTTGTTTTTCTTTGTTTAAGGAAGAAAAGTAACGAGTAACGTAACTACGTTACACGTTACTCGTTCTTGTTTTGGAAAAGGACCGAGTACGTTACAACGCCAACTAAAAAAGTAACTTGTTACCGGTGATGCAGTTACTTGTAGCGCGTTATTGCCAAAACTGCGATTAAGTAACCGCTTGCTCCGTGCATGGTCTGTCGACAACGAGCCCAACTATGGTGTCCTCATGCACCACGCACGTTGCGGTAAATAGCTGAACAAAGCTCCTTTTCACCTTACTTTTGAGCACACTAATTGCTATGGGTCCAAAGACAACGCCCTGAAAGGCACTGTTTATGCGTTCAAGCTCATGCAGTAGCGAGGAATACCATCTTCCATTCGTTAAAAAAAAAATGTAAGAGCGCAGAGATTTTTATATATATTTTTTAAAATTTTTGCCTACGGTGTGGTGTGCTAGGCGCCTTCCACGTGATATTCCTATTAAACGACAAGAAAATGGTGTCATATTGGGTAAAAGAGCATTATCCGTTCAATCTCACTGCGTGCACCACTTTCAAGGACAGAGGCACAACGTAGCTGCCTCTGCAAACATTTTTTTTATTTGATCGAGAAGTCAGGAAATAAAGTATGGCGTCCGTCGAATGTCCTCCCCCAAACTCTGCGGTAAAGAGTTTCTCTAATCTCATTTCTGCCTTAGCTTCGAACCTGTGGAAGGCTACAGGCGCGAAGCGTTGAAAGACACTGCTTTTGCGTGACCGGCTCTCGCAAGCATACACGCAAGCAGCGGCGAATTCTATCTCCGATCTCGTTGAGGGGACGACTATGAGTGTGCCGACATATCATTGCCCGTGGCGCGGTGTAATTGGAGTCTTCGACGTAATACCTTCGTTAAACTATTAACAAAAAAAGTGACACATTCGGTGAAAAGCGTGTCTGCACTCAATCTCACAAGTTGCGCGCAGCGCTGTCAAAGACACGGGCCCTAAATCACTGCCCGGCAAACCTTTTTTGCTTAGCCGAGGAGTTACACGATGAAATTACTTCAATACGAACCAAGTTCGAGCCTACGCCTTAATCAACTGTTCGCACAGCTCTTGGGATAAAGTGCGAACAAACTTTTTTTTGTATCTTACAGGTTTTTTTTTTTCAGAAATATTCAATAGTATTTAATTTGGGTAGCTTGGCACCTCTAGAAACGCAGGGTGTTGCTTATCTTGTTCTTGCTTTTTTCTTCGTGATCTGTTCTTCGGGTTTTTTAGGTGAATTCCCGGGTTCTCATTGGCTGAGGCGCGACAATGACATGCTCAGGATTTGTAGTACTACGTGTTTCTTAAGATTTCAATACTATCATCTGCCGATCAAAAAATAAAAAAAAAAAACAGTTTCTTTTACAAGTCAAAAATAAACAAGCGACTCCGAATTCTCCGCCTCCGCCAGAATGTAGGGCTCAGTTGGAGTCCGACGCAACACTATGTGAGCCCTCACCGTTACCTGACGCGAACGTTCAAAGCGACATTTTCAGACACGTTTATGATAAAAACGTTGATCCGTTTATCGCTAAAGAGATCCATGTCTCTTTTATGCATTTGCGGGCTTCGCTGGCCACCAATTTCCTCAATGAAAGTTTTGCGATATCAAGTCAGACTCTTTACTTCTTTTTTTTTGTATTCAGATAACTTTAAGTTATGAAACTATTTCAACCTTACTTCAAACGCTACATTCGAGGCGAAATTTGAGCGTGGTCGCCTGAGACATGGTAGCTGCTATCCACCTTCAACCCTGCCTGCGTGCATGCCGGTTTCAGGTCCCACGTCATCTCTGAAACAAAATACGAGGCGCGAGACTCAGGCGTTTTCGGTCGTCTCCCGAAAGCCTGCGGAGAATCCCTCCGGTCGCGTGACTGTCATACATCTCCGTTCTATGCCAGAGATTACGAGAAGGCCGAGCTGCTCTTTTATTTATGCTCTCTTATACACTTGCAGGCAAGAAATCTCGCACCGCTCATTCACTCGCACGCGCGCGCCATTCACGCTTATCGCGCATCACGCATAAAATATGTTCATAGGCGGCGGCTGCCGATTTCTATTCATTTTTTTTTTTGTAGGAAGCTTACTCGTTTGGCTAGTGCCGTTAGCTCGTGTATTGTCCTTAGTATTTTTTTTTATATTGTTTTAGTGATGTAACTCGTTACGTCATCTGTAGTTCGCACGCTAGAGTTAATATGATGTGATGCGAGGCAGCAGCGCGAAAGGACAAGAAGACAAAGTGGAGACACGCCAAAGAGCATTGCGTCCTTTCGTGCTGTCACTTTGTATCGTGAATCCCCAACTCTCCCAAGCTGCCACGTTGACCCGATGTATTAGCGAGAGTGAATATGCGCAATCTCTCGATTAGGAAGCAGGGCCTCGAGCACGCCGGTGTAGAATGTTTCATCGTAAAACACCTAAGGTTCATATTTCTTACGTTCAAACTTGCAATATCATCTTTAGCTAGTTTGCTGCCAAAGCAGGGATTTGGGTTTATGACTTTCTTCTTTTTTTGTGTGTGTGTGTGCCCCTCACCTTCTTTTCTCCTCTTTATATAAATCTTTGGTAGAGCCCGCGAGTTCCTGGAAATCAACCGATAGAGTGAATTGGAACGAATATAGCGCTGTCCCTCATAGCCACGCGTTTGCACCTACGCGAAAAATAGGTGGGAAGTTTGCGCCTGCGGTTAACTCCAAACAGTCACGTTGGCGCGGAACTCCAAACAGTCACGTTGGCGCGGAACGTGACGGGGTGACTGAAGGTTTCGTAGAACTTTGTGCAAGAACGACCAACTTGGTTGTGCTCTGACTTGCGCGGTAGTTATTCCAAGTAATCAAGTGGCTCGTTATCGATTACCTTTTTTGGAATATTTTTGGTAACCTATGGGCAGACGTTTATTAGAAAGTAATCTCGAGAGTACTCTGATTACTTTTGAAAGTACTTAAATTACTCGTGACCGTGGCTATTTTTTCCCACCCTTTTTTTAACGGCGCCCAATTTGTTTCTACAAGTTTCCTATCGAGGAATCCTGGAACCTTAAGTCTTCGAAAAAAAGGATGGTTTACCAAACTTGCCGTATTAGGAAGATAAGTGGTTTATAATTGGGTGATCCTAATTCAACGATGGACAATACGTAACACCCGTTTTCAAACCGACATAAAAAAATTGTCGTTTTGAAGATGCGAAGTATAAGTGGAAAAATGACTATTACTTTTTTTTTTCAAGTAACGGCCAATTAATATTTTATCGAGTGACTAAATAATCTAATTAACTACTTTTCAAGCGAGAGTAATTGTAATTGCAATCGATTAGTTTTTCTCGAGTAACATATACAAGACTGGACTTGTACTAAAGCGGCGGTCACCCTGCTCTTACATCCAACAAAAGAGGCGTGTTTCTTCCTTCTATGACGGTCAGATTGGTCATACAAAACCTTCTGCAGACATGTTTGAAGCATGTATGAAGCAAACGTGCTTCGAGCATGTTTAACGCGTGTCTGCAGATATTTCTGTGATCATGTCTGCATCGTGTGACTGGGGGTTAATAGATCGTTCCGTCTAATACGACGGCTTGTGTCTCAAATGAGCGCCAGTAAAGTGCCCATTTATGCTTGAGACGCATTGGAAGTGGGCTTATCAGAGACAACGACGTTGTCTCAGATAAGCTGGAAATATACGGTTTGTGTGATACGCGCCTCCGCAAGCGCGCAGCAATCGTCGTGCCCGCGTTGCGGGGCTATTGATGCGATGCGATGTTTTAGAACGCATTCCGAACTACAGCGATCCTTTTAAGCTGTCAATTGAAAGTTTGATGACCTTGTCTCGCTCGAATTAAGTAAGTCGATGTTTGGACGCCATACTTCTCAGGCACGGCTTCAAGCTTTTGCGCGCAGGTTACTAGTGGTGCTTTTGGGCATTAATAAATCGTAAGCTGCCCAAAGGCTGATCAACGCAAAGTGTGTAAGATTACGGGGGTAAAGGAAAGCGCCATAAACGGCAGAAAAGACGCGATGACCGTACGAGAGTGTCCGGTCATCGAGGAACTCCGCCAAGCAAACTTGAATCTCCTCGAGGCAGACGAGCAAAGTGTTTGTGCTTCTCGGCAAGACTCAGATGAAGGAGAAGGCATCAGAGGCCCTGAGTATGAACTTTAGGCCCCTTAGAGCACGGCCCACGGGCCCTCTTCGCTTAGAGGCGAAGGCCCCCTGTGATTCTTTGAACATTCTCTTCTGCTTCTCAGCAATATCGTTTCAATCTTTTCTCGGCTAAAACTCACAAACCGGGGATTCCACTTCCTATGGGAACATGATTTGTCTCGTTCGCGTCCTTCCGGCGTTCGTGTTGCCTTCCTTTATACCCGTAACTTTACCAGCACGCTCTACTTCGTAATGTCCGGTGTAAGGTACGTAGCGTTCTATTCATTTTCCCTTTCTCATGGCTGCTTCATAACTGCAGGGTCCGGAGAGACGCCGTTTCAACTTCCAGTTCCAGTTCACGCTATGCGCGGCGCGAGAAATCTCGTGTGGCGCTGTGTTGACGAGCAGCCTAAAGTATGAACCGATTTTCATAGCCCGTGATGATTAGGATTATGAAGACTCAAAACGGAGGATAAAAAACAAAATAAAAAACGTGCAAAAAATTTTCTGCGATTTTTACAGTTCCCGATAAGTATTTGAACCTGGATAATTTAAAAGAGGAATCCCGGACAAATGCTTACCGGACAAAATCTCACACATTTTTTCACGGACCCGGACAAAAGCTCAACAGGGGAAAATGTCATGGTGCTCTTAACACAAGTGCGGAAAACTTAGGTGCATGCGCGCGACACTAAAATGCAACGATAAATTAAATCTGACAGGCGCATGGTTTGTTCATTAGAGTCGAAACAAGTTTATTTATCGATTGGTTAGAAGCGAATGCAGTCCATTACTAGCTCCAGCAGTCTTGGAAGATCTGGGTGTACCTGGAACCCCTCGAAAATATTTTTCAGGCGATTCTGCAGGCGCAGAGTGGTTTTTCGCACCCGTTTCTCTGACTGTTCAGCTCTCCGGGCTTGTGTCAATGCCGTGGCAACGAGCGCCTGATTTTCGTCTAGGCATTCAATCAGCCTCCAGACGCTTGGATAGGTGTGGCCGACAAACTTCTGGAATTCGGTATTTCATCCTTCGCAGGTGATGTTCGTCCGGTCTTTATCTTGAAGAGTGGCATCGTGCATATTCCACGTTCCGGGAAAAACTCCGGTCGTTGTCGGCGCACAGTCAGGCAAAGGGAAGAATTCGCTCTCGGTGCAGCCGCAGAAGGAGCAGAAGCATAATGGAAGGGGCCGTTGACATACGCCCAAACAAAATAGTCCAGCAGGTCGCCGATGTCACCGGTAGACTTTTCTATGATGTAGGTTAGTCCTTCGGGCACAAGCTGTGGTGGAAGGAACGCCAGCCTAACCAAAATCCCACACAGCTTTCTAAATCGGTCATCTGTCTTGTACTTGTCCAAAAGGCCCAACTACCGTTCATTCAAGACATTTTTAAAAAGTCGCAACTCAATAGTCTGTATATTACAGTTTTGCTTCAGTTTCCCTTTCACATCGCCCTGAGATCATTCTTGATTTCAAATACATCTACCACGCTCAATGACGGAAAAAATTTATTTTCCTTGGCATTCACTCCAAATATTACCCTGAAACCCCAAGAAAAGCAACGCATTAGTAATGAAGAGACACTGTGCCTAACCTTTATGTGCTCGTTTTGCGTAACATAAGAACAATAAAAAAAGCCAGGTCACCGAAGAGTGACTTCGCTTCTTCGGTCACTCTTCGGGTTCAAAAACTTCGGTGCACGAAGTTTCTTGGGCGCGGCACAAGGGTGCTCCGGCATACCTTGAGTCAAGCAAGATTGATCTTTTCAGCTCCACTCAGTTTCAGTGACCTAAATTTTGGTCCCAAATCGTTGCTTCTCTGCCTCTTATGGCTAATCTGTCGACACCTTTCCATGGGAACGGATGCCAGTTCTCTTAAAAATGATGCAATGTCCATCGCGTCCGCACTTTATCCCAGCCCGTGTTTCGCCCGGGTAGCAATAAAAAAATAGGTGAGCTTTTGTCCGGTTCTGTGAAAAAACGGGTGAGCTTTTGTCCGGTGAGCTTCTGTCCGGTGAGCTTTTGTCCGGTGAGCTTTTGTCTGGTTACCTTAAAAGAGTGACTATGTAGAAGCTGCGGGATCACATTGTTCGTCCTTAGAGGTGCTATATTAATTATGTTTTACGTCAGCATATAGTTCAAATGTGCCATCAAAAGCGACAGCTTTCAAAACGAAACCCCCTAGAAGTACGCAAAATAAACTTCAAGTTCAGAAAGACAAACCAACAAAACCTTTAAAATTAACTACATCACGTATGCTGCAGATGAATTTCAGTCACTGGATTAAGAAATACCGCCTTATAATAAAATAAACTCGAACATTCTTCCGCTGTATTGAAGCAGCTGATAAGAAAAAAGAGAGAGGGAGAGAGTAAGAGATATAGAAACAAAAGACTATATTCCACCCATATTCGAGTTCAATCTCCCGTTGATGAGCTTCTCCATTTCGTGAGCATTCCTTCCGCTTAAATCTTCATTCTTATTCTCTCTTTCTTCTTGCCAGGGAAGATTAAAGTCACAGACCTTCGAAGGAGCGAAGGCTGAAATACCTCTTTTAGTAATTTCAAGAACTCGCTGCTCGGACGACGACACCGAGCCAAATCAGTTTTGAACGTCTAGTTGAGACGATGCTGTTTTTCGCTTCCGAGCCAATTTTTTTTTTTTTTTAAATATGTGCCTACGCATTGAAAGTCGATCGGCGAAATCAAAAGCGCTTCGTTTGTGCCGATTCAATTTGAATGTTTAAAAGGTCGAGGACAAAAAAGTAAAAGAATAGAGAGAAAAAAGGTTGGCTATACATTAACCCGGAATCGGGTGAAACAAACTTAATTAGTGACAAGATTTTTCAATCAGTACCCATCGCAGACATAAAGTGGCGTTTATTGTCAGCTGTATTGTTCTCCGCAAACTATAGTGGCTGCTTGCTTATTGCCCTGTTAAGTGTTAGGATGAATGCTGGGCCAAAGCACTCTCTCGCCTTACAAATTCACTTTTAGGGCACTTTTTTTGTACGGTTCTCCCGTCTACGCTCTCAGGACCGCGCGTGTAACTAATGTATTAAACTTTTTATCCAAAAAAGAGTGACAAAAAAAAAAAAGGCTTCATTTGCGTGGAGCTGTGCGGCGAAACGCACCCACTTCCGACTCGAAGCTAACTGAATTCTTTACTTCTTTTTCTTTCCTGGAAAAGAATGACGAATGACACGTGATGAGTATACTCCGACGTGTAACTGGCCGTTGAACAATGTGTTTGTAGTTCCAGATTGCAACGGCCTCGTCACTGTAGAGTAATGCGGATCCTGTAGATTTCTTTCTCAACTACTACGCAGCGGCTATGTCAACTCTCAATGAATGATTCATGCAGTTCAGGGAGGCGCTTGCTGCGTGTGCTGAAAAAGTGGCTAACCGGTTGGGGGAAAAAATAGTGCGCAAAGAATCAGTTGGGGCCTGAAGATCACACTGGATTACGGCATCATCTGATAAAATTAACAGCGCCGAATAACGAATCACGCAACAAAACGCTTGAGCGTAATAGGTCACCCGTGCCTTCTACATCTGGCCAAGCGAGTTTACTAAGTTTGCCGAGTTGGTGTAAAATTGATTTCGAACTTCTCCACCCCTATGCCTTAAGAATCATTCCGGTCAGTCTATTAAGCATGTGCTCATCGAAATAATTCATTTTATTCAGGGTTCGCGTTAACACGGAAGCCCCATACGTCCGGAATGTCAAAAAGAGGGGCGATGAAATGGTGCGATCAAATGAAAAATATTTGCGCGTAACACGCCATACATCCAGTCAGCATAACCCGAAGAATTTGGTAACCATGCTCTGGTTCCATCTGTCCAGTAAACATTGCGGAACGTGCGTCAAATATTCAAAGTACCACACTTCGTCGAGGGCTGTTTGCGGAGTTGTCGGTCAGTTTAGTTGAGTGGTTGGTTTGAAGCCAGGACGGAACTCGCTCCCTTCGAAAGGTAGTCACGCGATGAATTATTTAAGATGTTTCTCGAGTGCGGTTGTCAGCGCACGCCAAGAGCCGCGCGTTATTCTAAATGAAACAAATCGTCTCGACTGGTTGATGATGGTTAAATTATTCCGTGGAGCCGCGCTCGCACCTCTCCTACATCATGCAAAAGACGCGGTGTACGCTGGAAACATAGAGACAGAATTATGATCTGCGGCCACTCCTCACGCATGTTCGAAGAATGTTGGCTTTACACACATATGTGTGTTTCGAGCATGTCTGCAGACTGTGTTCGAATGGTTAATGTAACACGATTGTCATCAAGGAAGAAACACGCCTCACAGAGCGTCTGCCCAGTGTGACCTTGGCTTCTTTTTTTTAGAAAACCAAGTATACCAAATAAACCTACGTCATTTTTTTAAGGCGAAAGCTTTATATGTTTTGTCGTTCAGTCGACCTCCCAACTTCCGCCCAACTTCCCAACTCCCAACTCCCAACTTTCGGCTGCTGCTAGCTTCCGTGGACTGTCACAGTAGAGAGCGACCTGCAGCAGAACAGGCGTCTGCCATACACACCACAACTGTTGGGACGACGCCAGGGTCGCGACCGGCGACAGCATGACACTTCTATGACGTCATCAGGCGGAAATCGAGGGACCACTTTTTTGGGCGCGGTAAACACACCAGTCGGAGACTCGTTCCAGGCACCATACTTCTGCTACAGTGTTCTTCTGCGAACTAGAGTTATGGCGGCGTCACGCATGCGCCGAACGCTTGGTGAGATCGGTCTATTGCGGACGGTGAACACTCTCGTCACCTCCTCGCAGCTGGCATTGCGAACGCAGCCCGTAAACCACGTGACCTCAATCGAGCATTTGGAAACACTCCGTGATCAAGGCACCCTTTACTCGCGAACCGCCACGTCTCTCACCCTTTATTAGACCGCATAAAATACGTAAGAAATACAAGTTCCCGCCCCACGTACACGCCGCGCTTCCAAAACGAAAACATGCTACGGGGATAGGTCGCAGGGTACGAAAGCGACTGAACCGCGGTGAGCTTTTAATGACGAAATCATCATCTTTTCGGAGTGCCGAGATAGCGCGAAGGTTCCGGCGACGGGGCTTCGCGTGGGTGTCATTGGGGACGCGCGCCGACTGCGGAGCGACGAAGTGGCGTGCTGTACGGACGTGCCCCGAATGGAAATTTGCGAGAGCGTCGACGGCGGACAACGACGGGTGGGTGCGGCAGTGCCGGAGTTTTATCACTCCGATGCTACGCTTTGGCAGCCGCCTAGGGCCGAGAAAGACATTTCTCGGAGCGTTTTTCTGTAGCCCTCTTTGTTTGGGCGCGCTTTATTCGTGCGCCTATAAAGCTGGTCGTTCTTCGGAGGGTCGTACAATGTAGCTCTCTATCCTCTTTTGTTTGTTTTTTTTCATCTTAATTGGCACGAGTACTCGTGGCTCGGGCGATTTAATTATTCTCTTTCTCGTATTAGGAGTTAATTCATTTTGCGATTGCCTCATTAATAACGTGAAGGAGAGACGCTGCTCTAAAACCTGTCCTGGCTAACGCACCCCCCCCCCCCCTTCCCAAGTCAAAACAGAACTAATTTCTTGTTTTTAAGGAGTAGACACTGAGGACCATGGTAATTTTGATGTGTTCATAATTTTTTCTGTCATCCTTTTAGCCTTTTTCTTTTCCAGTTTAAACCAACTGAAACTGCTGCCATTATATTTTAATCGCATAACTATATTTATCGTCGAGTGGGCACATACAAACCGCGACGAAAAAAGAAGCTCGTAGGTAAGTGATTAGAAACAATTCTGAGATTCTCAGATTCACGGCCGACGTTTCGTTTAAAAATGTTGCTTCGTTTGGTTCTGAACCTGACAGCCTATGGACTAATTCAAAACGAAGGTATCAGCGATTGCCGACGATTGATGTTTCTTCTCGTTCGTTTATCTCCTAGATTAGTCCAAATGTTCGCTTCGTAGTCCCATTTCACAAGAATCGAAGACATGTTTAGGTACCGTTCGCTGGGTACCCACCCTGTAAAGAATGTATTATTACACGAATAGGCGAAATTCCCGAGTATATAAAAACACAAATATGAAACTGCAGCAACACGATCCTTTTCAAGCAGCGCAAGTAATGTTTGCGTATGAATTCACCTGTGCTAGCAAGATAGCTTCTTTGCACAAAGTACGCTCACTCCCTCTTTCTCTCTCTCTCTCTATTCGGGCTCCTTCCGCAGGGGGCACAGCGCGTCTGCAACACAGTGGCATTCCGGGGGGAATAAGCGAATCTCCCTCTTCAACCTCACACCGCATTTCCTCCATTCTCGCCGTTCCGCAGAAGAACATCGCGCGCGCGTTTAGGCGCTCTACCCGCTCATTCACACTGGAAGCGGATCCACGTTCGGAAAGCGGTTGCGAAAGCGGTTGTATAAAGATTCAGTACAATGTCACACGCACTTGATGTCATCGAGTGCGCGTGCAATTGTACTGGATCTTTATAGACGCTTTACACACGCGCCGAATTACAGCCGCCATTGCCGACCTTCTCCTGTCTTACCGAGATACCATGCCACTGAAGAAGGCTTTGGCGAGCCTCCACAAAGGCATACGCTGGGGAGAAGGTCACAGTCGAATCTGAAATGGCAATAACCCGCCCTGCCGCGGTAATGATGGAGGCAAGTGATAAAAATAAGAGGAAACAAAAACTGAAGGTCGGTTATGGCGGCGCCCATGCACAGCTGCTGTAAAGCGTCTATACAACCGCGTTCGCAACCGCTTTGCGAACGCGGATCCGCTTCCAGTGTGAACGAGCGGTACGTGGCGGCACAGCGCGTCGCGACGCAACCGTCGCCCGCCGGAAGGAAGTCTCTTGGGTCGACTTCCGGTACGCGAGATACAGAACCACAGGGGAACCTAGGATCTTTGGTCCCGGGAACCTGCTCGCTCTTCGAGCACCCATGATCCATCTCCCGTGGACGCACCGAGTCCCCAATGACGTTCCTCGTGGGGAAGGCTTAGGAACGGCTCGCGGTTGGAGAGGTTTGCTTCCTTAGATTCGACGCGAAAGCTCCGAGAAGGAGAAAGGCGGTCGCGGACATGTTTATAGCCCAGCGTCAAGCTTTCTCGCCGATTCAGAGTGCCGACACACGGGGCAGCAGTGCAATCCGTTGGCGCCACTATTCTGCTACTTTCTCGTTCACGGTTCAGAGACTCCGGGGCTATGCGCAGTATGCAGTCAACACTATGGGCGCACGTGCGCTTGCGCACCTTGGCGCCCATCAACGCTACGCATGCACACTCTTAACTTCGTTTGAGATGCCACAGAAAGTTGTCTGCGAGTATAGTTTTACGGTGGTAGCCACTATGAATATCGCTAATATATTTGCTGCAGCTACCGCACTTTTCCCCTCTAGCCCCTCAAATTAGATTATAGCAGCAGGGTTGAAAACTGGGCTAGTTTATCGTGGTCCATGATGAAATAAAAAGCGCACAAAACACCAGTACAAAGGAGGGGACACGCAGACCAGAAACGTGCTTGGTGTTTTAGTATCGAGCCATTGTTGCGTTCATTTGGGTTTCATATTTATATATTTATATGCGTGCCCACTTCCTCGTGTAATATCCCCATGCGGGTCCTCGAGGAGAGTAAATGATGATGAAATAATGATAGGGACCTCCCAGCTGCGTTTGCGCTGGTGACGTTTTGGTAGGCAGGAAACTACGGCGTCACCAAATCGAGTGGCCACATCCAGCCAGAGTAGTTCACCCCTCGGCCGATAAATAGCGGCATCTCTCGACCGAGGTTGGGAACTAATCTAGTATTTATAGACAATCGGGAAAGGTATTATTGGCTAACAAAAAAAAATCGAACGTTTGTTATAAATAGATCGGAGATATTTCAACTAAAACACCTATCTCTTTCTCACAAAAAAATTAATATATAAACAAAGATTAAACATTTTTAATACTATAAACAAATGTTCAAATGTATCTGCCTAATGTGAAAGGTAAACAAAAATTGATCCAAGAACCATATTTTAGGCTTTTGAAAGTGGTGTAAGACCTGATTTTCTCTTACTCAACGTTTTGATAGTTTTTCAATAGTCACGCTATACTTAACTGCGTTATTGGTCGTTCCTCCCCTTTTTCAGTATCTGAAGGTTTCGATGCGAACATCCGGTGTGCTCTTCTTATTTTCTGATTGCTTTTCGTTGGCAGTTTTAAATATAATTTTCCCCGATTTATTTCCTTATAGTTTCGGGAGAAGTTCGAAAGTTATCAAACAGATTTGCAACAGCATTTATTTATGTATATTTCCTCGGTGACCTGGTATATATTTAAACTATGCCGATATTTATACATGATCTTTTTAACTGTTGTCCTTAGTTCTTTCACAATTTAAACGCTTTTTTAAATTTTATTTTATAAAGACAGTGCCAATTGCGTTTATCTATATTCTAGAAGATTTATGGCTTTTTAATAGTTCATGGTTCATTTAATAGTTCATTTTACAACATCTTTATCGCTATTTACTCGTACACGCCTCTCGGTGCTCGCTTTCTTTCTTATCAAATATCACCGTGTACAAAAGTCTGTAAAAACCTGCTATCGGAAGTTCCAAAACTATTTCTAGCAGTTATTTCTTTTTTTTCCAAAATATTTTTGTTTTTTTTCGTTCTACGCAGACCCTTTACCGATATTATGTGGTTAACTTCCCATCGCGCTCTCAACGATCCATTATTAGTATCACGCGATCGATACGGTGTACCTCTACCATTAGGTTTACACTATTATAAAATCAAACTCTCAACGCGCTATCTACTTACTGCATCGATGACCGATTACGCCGAGCATGACCTCGTCAAGACCAGCGTTGCTCGTACGCCCTCTTTCATCGATCCAGGTTTGACCAACACCATCTAAAGAGCCTGCCCCCCCCCCCCCCCCTTTCTCGAAGGAAAACAACAACAACAACAAAAAAGTCGTTATAGTGGATTTACGCAGTCCCGCTTAGCTTGTGCCAGCATTGCCTCCAGCGCGTTTCTCAGCGTCCCAAACGGAGCGTGACGCTAGCACTCGACGGCGCCAACACGGACCCGTCGGCCGCTTTGAGGCGTGTTTCGTCAAGCTTCAGAGTCTTTGCCGCTTGGGGCGCGGCGGGGATTCACCAACAATGACGTAATGCAAATGCCTTGTTTTTTTTGTTTTGTTTTTTATGTGGTATTGGTTTGACACAATAACATTGAACTGGATTTTATTTTTACTCCATTCTTCTCTCCGGGCGCGCGTGTGTGGCGCGTGTGGGTGCGGCGAAAGTTTTTGGCGGGGCCGAATGAAAAGATGAAAGAAAAGTGGAGCGCCGTGGCGTTATTTTCAGCCATGTCTGTTTACCGGCGAGAGAAACTTGGCAATGGACACGACACACGTCGAGCACTCCTGCCCCTTCCCACCCCGAGAACTGTCAGGACTCGGGGTCGGCGGTCCGTGGGTGCCCTGGAAAAGAACCTTCTGCGCTAAGTTCTTCTGGATCGCACGCGTGAGTCTGCCACTGAGATTCGTGAACTGAGAACGTTCGAGCTCCCCGTTCTCTCCGGACATGAAGGCCCAACGGGCCACGTGTTGGCGTTTCTTGAAGAGCTGGCTGGAACTCCCGATTGAATGACCGGTGAGTGTCTGGAGACCCGTCTGTATGAGTGGCGCGACACTGTTAACGCGAAAAAGCAA